>KZ308980.1:150784-241602 GCA_000376725.2 Ladona fulva
TATATATATATACACATATAGATATAGATACAGAGATAGATATAGATAATAACCTTGTATAAATAATACACGCATAACTTTAATACTGGGGTGTCTTTGAATATTACTGGGTTTGAGCTACCTACCAAGAGTTGCACCGCCATATCAGCATTGAAGCTTCTGGGCTAAGAAAGTCAAAGGTTCAGACCGACCAGTACATACGCTTCTCTAAGACAACCTGCGACTTAACTATTTGATTCCTCCGCAGAAGTCATATGAAGTTGGCGTAGGAATCAAATGAATACCATATCTCTACAGAGAAGCCTCTCACAAAGAAAACGTGGTGTCTTGAATTTTTGTTCTGCATTTTTGAGGAAAACTTAGAAATGTATAAATGAATATTTTCCCAGTAGATTTACGCTTCTTTATGAATACTGAAGACTTGAATATTTGGTGTTTTCGACTACGTTTGAGTGAATTAACTCAAAACTTCGCAAAATTACCTAAGTACATCGGCTGATTAAACTTATTTCAATATTAATTGCATCAATCGATAATTCACCAATAGGTAACTAATAAAAGCCCGCGTATCTCAGGATTTTCATTTCTAGGATTCTTTCATTCATGTGTTTGCATATACATTTGCAGTTGCTTCCTGGGCAAAGAAATGAATCCGTTTAAATATCATATTTTACCCTCACAGCTATTGAGACTTAGCTCTACGGTACATCAGGTGTGTAACAGTAGAAAGCACTTCAATTCCTTTCAATGTGTTAAAATATTTGAAGAAGTATGATATAAATATACCAAGTTGGCACCGGTGCCCTGTAATTTATATTAGTATCGATCGCTAATTCCGAAAGAGAAAGGCCTTATATTTGTAAAGATATTTTACAGCGTCGAAGTATCGAGCGAACGTGAATGAAGACCGGAAATGAAAGCGGAACCTGAAGTTCAAACATTGATAAACAATTTTGAGGTTTATAGTGGAATGGGACTATTGACTGAAACTAAGTAAATGCGACTACTGACGATTGATGTTACTGAAGCTAAAATCGAAAATGAGTTTTTTTTTCTTCTTCAATTCCAACCCACGCTCTAATGGTAAAGAAAAATGTATTAAAGAGCATGCTCGACCGAAAAATGTTTTTTTCCCTACCTGTTCATAATTTTCTGTACATTGAAAATCTAATCAATTTTAAGCCATTAATTGCTTAATTGTGTGCTATAATTTTAAAAGTTTACAGGATATAAATACCACTGTAGTATGTTTAAGTAAATATGATGTACACACGCTAAAGTTTTATGAGATGAATTTTATCATTAAAAATTTTAATTAAGCAGCATAACCTAAATATTTAATAATTTGCCCAATAACGGAAAGGAAAGCCTTCCAAAACCTACAATTTTCTGTTGCGGCCATGTTTGCTAACAATCATCAACTTTGCAGGTCTAATTTGAGATAAACAATGACTCATTTATACCTTTAATCAAAGGAAACTGAAAGTATTTATTATGTCGTTTAATCACATCAAAACGGTTTGTCCATCAGCATCCTTTTAATTCGAGCATCGCTAATGTGATTGAATTTGCAGACACATTTACATAATTGAAGCACTCGTGAAACGTTAAACGTCATTTCTCACGGATGAGAGAAAGGAAGTATCAGTACGTAGGCGTGCGCTTAATACCTAATGATCAACCGCAGTGAAAATTATCGACTTGACTGAGACTCGAACCCAGGTTTTCCACATCTCTAAGCATGATACTTTAATTTATGTAGGTAAGGCATAGAACCATTGTACGTACTTTCCGTTCCTGTTACCGCTCCAGCTTAACGAAGAAACTAATTTTCGGTTCAGTTTTCCTTTATTTCTCCTTCTGTCACCGTCGAATCGGTTCAAACAGTTTTTTTTTCGCTCCGACAATTATAACATTATATCCTTCTCAAATTCCATTTTATTACTTCTAGCTCGTTTCACGTACACTAAATGTATCTAAATTTTAGAATAAAACTTACTATTTGTTAGCTACAAGTCTTCGTTACACACGTTTAGTAAATCATACTCTAATTACACTATTACCACTATTGCATTGTTGGGAACCAAGAATCCGAAATAAATACATAACTGTTTTAGGTTTTGGTTCAGCTTCAAGAATTTAATATTTTTCTGGTCGGATTCCGTTTTTACCCTGGAGAAAATAACGGTAATTTCTGCTTTCATTTCGGTTCTGTTCCGCTTCTGTTCGGTCCTGTTCGATACCCTCCTTGCATGGCATTAATATGGGCATGGTACATGGGCTCCTGGTTAGCTACGAGTAAGTGGGCAGCGCGTTCGACTTTGGTGAAAGTGGTCCCGGGTTCGAAAACCTGTGGGAGCTCCCGTGTGCGAAATTATCTTAGCTATCGAAGCATTTTTAGCAATACTGCTACTGTAGTTGTTGGAATATCCGTTCGGAAAGTGTTATACATGGGTTTGAGTCCAAATCAAGTCATATTTTATGATATAATCCTTGGGTTTTTTTCTCATTTTCAGTGTTGTGTTTTATTTTTCTTCCCAGTATATTATTTGCGATGTCGGAGTCTAGAATATCTTGCATAATAGCCATCAGGGCGCAAAAACTTCGAAATAGGAAGGTAAAATAAAAATGTTTGGTTTTTTTTACCATCACCGTATTTTTTTGAGTAAATATTGTGTCTTTTAGGCGATAGATATTACGTTATTTTAGCTTCGTCTATATCACTATATCTATATATCACGCATAAGACCTCGTGTGGGTAAAATTCAATATTATCTTACCAAATCAAAACTCAATCCCATTTCTATCTGCTAAATACAAAATGACCGCTAAGAAACTAAGCAATCTCGACAAAGCAAAGAAAGAAACGCATTATCACGCTGATAACTGGAGCTACGCCAAATAATTTGTAACATGTGCATTTGTGCACGTTTATCTGAAAGGTAACACAACAGATGGTCCTTTAGGAAAATGACGGCTGTTTGAAGGGAGTTTTTGTCATATTCCCGTCTATATTTCAAGCAGCCATTATCCGATGCGTGTTCAGAAGTCATTGTGAGGGCAGCAAAGGGACTGCCAAGCTTTTCATCTGTCGATGTTCCTTCGAAAACCACGCAGCCTCGCCCACTAATCCGATGCAAAGTTTGCCAAAAAGTCATCGCATTCCGGAGCGTTCTACCTTTACCACCGCATTCTCTGCTTTGTCTGAACAAACACTTCCAAAATTTCAAGCTCTTTCGCTACTCTACTCCAAGCGCTGCCCAAGGCGATACAACGCGTAACCTGTTCTTCTCGCTTTCTCATGTATTCAACCATTATCCTCTACCTTCATTTATCAACTAATCCCTTTTCTATTTATATTGATTTTGACGAAGGAAAATCATGTTTCCGGAAAAACTCGACCCAAAGACTTCACTGGATGTTTGGAGATGCGCATGGATTGCCTTCCGGGAAAATTTCCTTTATTTTTCCTTTCCTTTGTCTGGGAGAACAGCTTTCAGACTTGGCGAAACGAAAGATCATCGCGTTGCTTTCCAACATTACTAATCAGGATAAAAAAAGAATAAAACAGAACTTTTACTCGTTACTACAGGACTTTATTCTTACGAATTCGATGTCAAAACAGCGGATTTTGTTATCACTAACCGCGCAATTAAAAAATAACACCGAATTTTTTGCCCTCCGGTATAAAAAAGGGAAATTATGGTGTTCCCTAATAATTAGTTTTATAATATGAGTCTTGAAATGGAAAAACAAATTATTTACCATTATGTGCTACATTTTTAAGAGTTGGTTTAAATATATTAATGCATTAGTAATAAAATATCGATGTAATCAACATTATTAGATAATATAAATCGTTAAACTAAAACATAATATTACTATTTAGTACCTATAAAGGAAAAGGAAATGTGTTAGTATGTACATTAGAATTTAAGGAAAGCTTCAAGAAGCAATGGTTTGCACGCAAACCACTCCGTTGGGAAATTCCAATCAGCGAGGGGTTCGGGTTATTCGTTGCTATACTTTACAAGGTTATTATTCCCTATACACATTTAGGCGACATAGTTACCTTCAGTATCTTCAGGGAATGAAGTGAAATGAAGATGGTAACTTAGTTGCCGAAATACGTATTGGAATTAATAATCTGCATAGCGCAATCGCGGAAACCCCTAATCCATGCTGGTTGAAANCTTCTTTTTTAGGTGCCATCTCCTCTAAGATGGTTGGCAATCCTTACGATATCTGTTTTTGAAGATGCTGATCTAATTAGGTCTATGGAATTACATTTATACCAATTCTTCACATGGTCCATTCAAGAAGTCCTCCTTCTTCCTCGGAATCTTCTTCCTTGTATTTTTCCTTGTATTATTATTTGAAGCAGTCTGTATTTTTCATTCCGCATGATATGACCAAAATATTGTAATTTCCTTATTTCAATAGTGTTTAAAATTTCTTTATCATTACCTCAATGTTTGTTATCAAACTGTTAATCTGTTCAACTTATTCTAAGAATTCTTTTATATGTCATTACTCCAAGGACTCTAGCCTACTTAAGTCAGTTTTCTTCAATGTCCACGATTCATAACCATACAGTGATACAGAAAATATATAGAAGTCTAATTTTTGTGTTCATGCTAATGTCATTGCAGCAGAAAACATTTTTCATTGTCATAAAAACAGATCTGGCTTGTCCTATTCTTGATTTTATCTCTTCAGAGCAGTTTTTGTCTCATTAATTACTGTCCCAAGATACGTAATCTGTATCCTCTGCACCTCTCTTTTATGAATCATTAATGTTTCATCTTGCGTCTGGTGTCTTTGAAAAAACTATGAATTTTGTCTTTTTCGCATTCAGATTATTTAAATTATCTATGAAAAACCAATAATGTAACTAAAATCACAGCCCTAGTATCGAAGCTCGGGCTGCAAGAGGATGGACCCTTATTAGGAAGAGTTCAGTAGTAGTATATGCATTTGACCTATGATATGAAGGGTTAATCGGCTTGCATAAGAACATCCTCTCCCTTCCTTACCATACCTCCCTTTTCGAGTCTCTTTCTACCGATTCTCCTTCCAAAGATCCATCTTTTTCGTCCTCTTACTTTGGCACCTTTACAATTTCCTTCGGTTCCCTCATGGAATTCCCCTACCGCCACTCGTCCGAAATCTTTATTTGCCCCAATAAGGTTTTTGACCTCAGCTATTCCTCAATTGAGGAAGGCGGTTATTAACTGCCGACTCTGCCTTTCCGCTACAAGTTTCCTCGCATAAATAACATCTCGAGAACAAACAAATAATTAAAAGCTGAGTATTTTGAATGAGAGTAAATTAAAATAATTATGTTATCAATCTTCCGTAATTTTGTGCTGTCGTTTTAGTGTGACATGAACGCTGTTTTGACGTATTTATCTCAAGAAATTATATTTATTCCTTAAATTACTGTGCGGTATTGTAATAGGATGGAATTGAATTTAATTGGATTTCGCCAGAGAAAGGAAAATAATAATTTTATGAAACTTAACGAAGAATAATGTCACTGCCGATAAAATATCGGTGGCTCTCTCCCATGATGTTTTGAGATGGAAATCAGGCTAAAACCCAGCAGTTTAGAAATTAGAAAAAACATTCGCTCCAAAAATTATCATGCACACACCATCGAGAAAGCGCCTTTTGTGATCAATTTAACCCTCAAAACTATGCGGTACTTTGGGGTTTATTTTAAGATCTTTCTAACTTTCAGTGCAATTATCATCTTTGTCCAATATTTATGCGGACTTTGTCCAATATAGACTACCACCTTGTTGTTAACCTATCTGCAGTTATTTTAAGAACCATATACGCACGTTATTTTTTATATTTATTGCAAAAAAAGTTTTAAAATATTTATATGTTATGATTTTGTGGCTCTCTCCAGCATTTTTCATTACTTTTCCTAGTGTAAGGTCGACACAATGCAAGAAAGCTGTTCATCCTTCCTTTTTGTTAAGAAAAACATCTCGTACTTTCTTTCAGAAGTTGAATGTTGTCCTTCCCGAGAAGGATAAATCACTTATTAAAGCCCAGAATCTACAGAATTCACTGCAATTTTTTGCAAAAAAATTAACATGAAACAAAGTCTCAGAAACATAAGAATAAAATGTAAAGAGGAATTCCTTAAAAGAGTCCTCTCGAGCTCCCACTTTGCCCGTCACCTCCTTTAGCCCACTAAGCCCACTAAGTTGAGTTATAATAATATAATAACAATAAATACGTCAAAATACAGCAAGTATAAATTACATAGATTAAAAAATATACAGTAAAAACTTATCATAAAATAATTTTAAACAGATATAAGAATTCAAACTAAAATTAACAAGTCAACATGCATACAAACGTTAAAAATTAGCTACTTCTGGACTCATAATAGGTGGTTAGGAATCTTCTCAAAGAGTAAAAATGATCAGAGAATATATCCATTGTTCACATTTCTTATAGTATTAAATTGGAGAGACTGAGTATCCTCGGGATTGGCTAATGTTTATAAGCATTGACCCGGCAGGCAGGGACGTAGAAATGGTAAATTGATCTGGTGACTCGCGACGGAACACTGACATTAACAAGTTCGACTAACCTTGTAGAATCTATGGAATCTCCAGAAATAATTTATTTTTTAACTTCTTAAATCATTAATTTAAATTAAATTAATCATAATTCAGACTTTAAACCTTTTATCTTCCTCTCTTCCCCGAAAGGCTTTAACCTAGACACCATAGAAATTGAATTTCACATTCTTCATCACCTACATCATTCACATTTTCTATCGAATGAACAACAGTTTCAATCTCTTAACACACCTCTTTCCCTGATTACGTATTCCTCCACCAAACGTTTCTGTCTAACCACTCTCCCACCGCTATTCTCCACTTTTGGTTACCACATGTCTCCAAAAATCATTCTCCTCTTTTCTTGGTTCCATATACGTTCTTTTTTTATTCTCACTACAGTGCCAGAAGATGAGTTAAATGATCGAAACTACATCTACATAAGTACCCTGCAAGCCACCTTCCGGCGTGTGGCAGAGGGTGTAAACACTAAGAGTAGAATTACTTCTTTAATTTATTATTATCGCGTATCGTTCGCGGAAAAAAAGTCCCTAAAACGACTTGTCCTCGCGTCTATTTCTCTTATTTTACGCTCACACTCACTCAATAGAGAAATATATTCTATGGAGAAGTACATGTGAATAGCATTTATTTCGATATCGATAATATAGAATTCCACCAAGTATCACGAGACAAAATTATTTAGCTTCTTTTTTAGGTGCCATCTCCTCTAAGATGGTTGGCAATCCTTACGATATCTGTTTTTGAAGATGCTGATCTAATTAGGTCTATGGAGTTACATTTATACCAATTCTTCACATGGTCCATTCAAGAAGTCCTCCTTTTTCCTCGGAATCTTCTTCCTTGTATTATTATTTGAAGCAGTCTGTATTTTTCATTCCGCATGATATGACCAAAATATTGTAATTTCCTTGTTTTAATAGTGTTTAAAATTTCTTTATCATTACCTCAATGTTTGTTATCAAACTGTTAATCTGTTCAACTCATTCTAAGAATTCTTTTATATGTCATTATTCCAAGGACTCTAGCCTACTTAAGTCAGTTTTCTTCAATGTCCACGATTCATAACCATACAGTGATACAGAAAATATATAGAAGTCTAATTTTTGTGTTCATGCTAATGTCATTGCAGCAGAAAACATTTTTCATTGTCATAAAAACAGATCTGGCTTGTCCTATTCTTGATTTTATCTCTTCAGAGCAGTTTTTGTCTCATTAATTACTGTCCCAAGATACGTATACCTCTGTATCCTCTGCACCTCTCTTTTATGAATCATTAATGTTTCATCTTGCGTCTGGTGTCTTTGAAAAAACTATGAATTTTGTCTTTTTCGCTTTCAGATTATTTAAATTATCTATGAAAACCCAAAAATGTAACTAAAATCACAGCCCTAGTATCGAAGCTCGGGCTGCAAGAGGATGGACCCTTATTAGGAAGAGTTCTGTAGTAGTATATGCATTTGACCTATGATATGAAGGGTTAATCGGCTTGCATAAGAACATCTGAAGAAGGAAATAAGAAATCAGATTACGAGGATCGATGTCCCTTACTTAACTGTACAGAGGTGGGTGATTTTTTTTGTTTCCAGGAACTATGTACTATTTCTTAAGCACATTCAATTGTTAATAGCAAGTTCGTTTGGATTTCTAACTTTCAGTTCAGTTATCATCTTGGTCCAAAATTTTTGCACCACTGAGGTCCCGTGTCTCGACAGACTAACACCTTGTTGTTACCCTATCAGCAGAATTACATATATATAAAGCGGCACATCAATGAATATACGACAATGAGACCATAATTTTTATTACCACGATTTTATTACATAAGTAGGTAAATATTAAAGCTACGGTATAATCTTAAAGATGTTAGGTAATGGAAAGGAAAGTAGCCAAAGGGCCAATTAAGACATGAATAACTAAAAATAATATATAATTTTCAAATATTACTATCAGGAAAACAAAAGCTAAGTTCCATTCTATTAGAATAGGAAAGACCTGAAACAGGGATATATCTTGGCGGGTTTCATTCTAGCGGAAATACATTATTTCATCAATAGCTTCAGCTAAATCACACTTGCGAACCAGAAACTGACACTGAATCTTCGAGAGAAAAGAAATATTGTGAAGCTGAAACCCTTTTGATAAAGTAGGGTGAATTCCTCACAATGAACATCCGAAACTTCCCCTTCAGAAAATTTGGGAAACGACGCCGAAAATGTCCAGGAATTCGGCCGCAACTGGAGCAGTTATTTATCTCATACTTGGCGCACATCTCCGCTTACCGTTCGTCAGATTAAAGCGAAAGATATGCGAATTCATGAAATATCAGCCGTTGCTGCGGCGACGGTCCACCGCATCGAATTCCTATTTATCTTCCGACGGACCTCACGCCTCTCTCCTCCCTTCATATACTCCCGTAATGAAGCAGTTTTCTCCGCTTCACATTCTAATCCTTCGCTCTCTCCCCCAAAATTCACATCCTTGCGGAGAACACCACAATAATCGCTCTCTGCTGCCATCAGAAACCACCTCCCAACAAAATGGCTCCCCTCCAAACAAAATGGCATCTTCCCGCATTATACCTCTCTTTAATCCCCCTCTTTCTGCATTAGACGGTAGAGGGCGCGCAAAGTGGTGCGATTGGAAGTCTCTTACATGTAAGAGCTGGAGGATTACTCGAAGCTACTAAACCGATGAGCAGAAGAGTGGTTCATGAAATGGGCGGAGACTTGAAGGTAACGAGAGACTAATTGAGGGCAACAAACTCGACGGAAGATCTTCTCTCTCACCTGTGACTTCAGTAGTTGTCTCGCCGCTATGCGAAGAGAATTTAAATTGCGTTAGTTAGCCAGATATCGAAACTTCTGTCTCGCTTTTTTTATATTATCGGGGAAGTTTATGAAGGTTTAGTTCTAAGCAACACACGATGGAATGACTGAGAAAATGGCTATGCAAAATTTGTCTCGACTCAACTAATAGCGCGAAGAGTGCCTTTAGGTTTGATTTAATCTCAAAATGTGCTTCGAAAAGGCAAAATCAGGGTTGTTGAAACTATGAGTGACTCGTAGGACTCTTACGACACTATATGAGTTATGTATTTTTCACTTCAAAAGTGAAGACACAGAGTAAATGAGTTTGCATGCCGTCCATTAGGAATGAAAATCAGTGGTTATTTAAGCTTATTAAAACATCTTAATCCAATCACTGGCATAGAAAATTGGTAATATCATCGCCCCACTCTAAAGTTTGGCTCCAGATTAGCACGAAGTCCTTTACATTTATCAAGAGCTGCACTCTTGCCCTTAAATCTTCACTGTCCCTGATCGAAATTATTTGAAATAAACTGAAATTTGCAAGTGGCTTTCGCGCAGATATAAGTAAACACGAAGACATAAGTGGATTTTATTTGCTTTCTGAAAATCCATACGGTTCCAAAAGGCTGATATCGTTCTAGCAAAACAATCAGATTTTTAATCAAAAGAGTAAACAAAAATTGATTAAGTATGAACACGCGTTCCACCACATATCGCTGGAGTTAACTTGTAAGATGATTGTATATTTTCATGTATGCAATGAAAAAGCCTTTACATACATTTCAATGCTAGTGGTCCCATAAAGTATATGTTATGATATATAATGGAAATATAATATCTTATGTAACCAAAAGCATTGCATGGAATATCTTATGGCAAGTTCCTCTGATAAACATACTTTAAATACATATATATACCTTCCTAGAAAATTATTGACAAAGTTCGCAGATTTTTTTAAGAATCGATAATATAAATCTAGTAAAGTCTTAAAATTTTTAATATTTATTTTTCTCGGTGTTGAAGTTATTCAGACGCATACGTTGAAATTTAACGGAAAACGCCATTTCCCTCTAATAATTAATCTTTCCATGTTTTAAAATCCGACTCTGCTAGGTTCATTCCAATCATCCATTTCCATTCCATTCCCTTCCTAGGCGGAGGTAATAGAACTTTGATACTAAACTTGCATGAAAGAGAGAAGGACGCTCCAAAGCATCAAAAAAGAACCCTAATTTGACTCAGCCTCTGTTGTAAGATATGCAATATTATTGTAGTCGCCTGCCAATAAAGAATGTAGATTAAACCTAATACCTCAAAGGAGTTCCCGTCTGCTTCCATATCATAAAATGTCTCGCAGAGAAATAAGGTATCGGAGAGAGGGAAGAGGTACTTTGGCAATATTTTCCTCTCCCGAGATCGTGAGAGACGCAATAATTTACAGCCCGAATACAAGAAAGAACTCAGCAATAGCCTTTAGCGGCTTTCGGAGAGAAGCAAACGAAATGAAAGGGAGCGGGATAAAGGATCGCGAAATGATTATAAGGAAGGAATTTGGTGAAAGGAAGCGTTAATGATGAGGCGTAACAAAGAGTTATGCGGGAGAAGATGGATAAGAAGCCCGATGGAATAATGAAGTGAAAAAATAATTCCTAGGATTAATGGGAGGCTGAGAGTGTCAGGAACGTCATAGAAAACGAATCGTCTGTCACGCTCTCCACTGCGACCTCCAGCCATTCATTTCCAAAGGCATTGAATCGGGATTGTCTCCGTCAAAAGCCATTAACAGACTTCGTCTCCGTTTCACCTCACGCATTCGACGGACCTGCCAAATATTTGTTTTGAGCTCCTCCGACACCTATAAACCGTTTCATGTCTCTATAACGGGTGAAGAAACCATCTACTCCGAAACTCGTGCGCATTTGCGTGGATAAAGATGTCTCTTGCCATGGAAGTATGTTCCGGCACATTCCCTTTTCCGGGGACTTGAGCTTTTGAGATTGAAATTTCTGGGGACGGGTTCTATTGACACTAGACTCATGTGTTTGAGGGTCCGAAGGCCTGCATCTTGTGTGCGGTTGACGCGGTCAACTCTCCATGTTGACGGTCAACTTTCGAAAAACTCATCGGAAGCGGAAGATTTCTTTGATAAATAAAACGCGAATATTAAGCGGACTATTTGCGTAGAAAGGGAAAATAAGACACTGTTTTCGGACCTAGAGAGGGCTTCCTTTTCTCCTCCTCAATACTGACAGAACTCGGATTGTGTTATCGCATTTAGTACCCGGAGAAATCATTTGAAATACGCAAAGGATCCCAAAGTAATGAACCCATAATTCTGAATTCAGTAGTTACCTAAACTTCGCAACTGATACATCTGCACCACCTTAAGTTTCCATATCAGCGATTTTATTTGAAAGGCAGGCCATTAACTTCAGATAATTATATTTGCAAAAGAGGAAGTCACTAGGAAAGGGTATAGGGTGACTTTCCATGGTTCATCTTTATATGTATCCAGCAAACCGCCTTTCGACCTGTGACTGGGGGTAATGGTTAGGCGTTCACTTTGGTAATATTAATAGAAAACGAGCATGTAGGTCTGACGTAATTGGGGATCGAATAAGGGTCTCCTATTATCAATAAATCCTCATTCTCAATCATTATCAACGCCAGGGCCTGGGCCGCATTTCATCCTAAACATTTCTCGTGTTCGCTTTTCTTAAGGAAGACTATTTCACTATTTTTCTGCGGATAATTATGAAAGAGAACGTTCGTTATACCACTTTTTCAGCCCCAAATAGCAACATATTTTCAACACATAAATCACATTCTCTTCTTTCAGGTAAGTTAGCATATATATACTGATTAAAAGTGATGTTTTTTTTCCAAGTAGTCCTTTGCCTTCCGAGAATAATAAATGAAGACATACTTTAATCTTGCTTCCATATATCGACGGAAGAAATATATTTTATCTTTCTCATGGTATCAGAGTATATATTAATGTAGTTAATCTAGTTCAATCGTTATTTAATGCTGTGATAATTGCTATTCACAGCGTCATCGTCATGCACTGAACCTGCACGAGAAATTTCTCTGTTTATGGTATCACTGCACAATGAGGAAAGAAACTCAAACTATATCATTCCTTATCTCGGCTAGTCACCTCATTTCCTCCCAAAACTTTAGGTAGCTAATGGTGGAGAGAAAGAGGTTCCAACCAACACTAGGGCTGAAAACTTTGCAATATGCAATAAATGATTGTACTTATCGAATCACTTGAAAATTTTCGGAGCTCATAAATCCACTTTTAAATGAAATGTTTGTGCTATCGCTAGATATTCGATAAATAACGCTTATAAGGGGTACGGGTGCAGATTATATTCGTGATACGCAAGTTGAGCCTCGGGCAAAAGCGGAAAATTTGAAAATTTGCAAAATATACTTTGAGATTCGCAATCAAGTAATGTAATTGTGAGAAATTTTATCTGATTATCCTCAATCTGTTTAAAATATTTGTCATCTCCACAGATGAAACTTATTATAAATAAATGCTAATTTAGAGGCTCAAGTAAGTGATAAGGCGGAAGACTATAAAACCATCGAAGGTTTTCTTTTCTAAACTTGATGATGGCGTTAATTTACCGAAAGTGAAATTTACTCTCAGTATAGAAACCCAAAATCCAAAAATATCCGTAAAAGAAATATATAAGTTAGTTAAAGAGATACGATGAGATAACATCCAAAGCGTAGCAATTAAGAGAAAACCATCAGAGAAATAGATACAAGAACTAGTTTCAAGAATTCATTTTTCCGCGAACTATGCATGAAAGTAATCGATTGCGTTGTAGAGTCATAGAGTATGCAACCCCTGCCACACCCTGAAAGGCTTGTAAATATGTAAAAATATTAGTTAATTTGTTTCGACAAAAAGAAATGGAATATAATCTCAAACATTCAAACCTTCCTTGGAATAAAGAAGCAAATTTATATTGAGGAGATGTGAAATTCTCATTTTAGAAAGTTAAAATTGTTTATTAAGTCATTACATATCTTGTCGCCCACAGCTAAAATCATATCTAGGGAAAGGGAATAGATTCTGCATAATATTTTTTATGTCAATTAGAATTTACTACTTTGGCAGTGACGGCAAGGGAAGAGCAGCTTGGGAAAGCAGAGAATCTAGGAAAAAAGTTGAGCAACTCAGAAGGGGAAAAGTTTTCGTGAGTTTCCAGAAAAATTAACATTTACATTTTTTCTCTTAATTGTTCGAATATATTTGTGGCTCGGTTTATAACTGAAGAATCGTAATTAATGTATTTAGGGAGTTCATTTGACATTATAATCAGTCAACTGGAGTCAGCGACTATCTATTCAAGAAAAGGAATGACCTTTCGGTGAAATATTTTTCCCAAGAATAGTAAGTTCAATAAGTAACTTTTTACTCGATTGCGCGAAAGAAAATTTACTGTAAGATCAGCGGAAGTGGTTTTTGCAATGTCTAGAATAGGAATGCCGCACGACGTCATGATTATTTTGAGAAAAACAGTCATTTCTGTTGCCAATAGAAAGTTCCTATCGTCTACATACTCCATCTTTCCTCAGGCGTAAGCCGTTTTCGTCGATAAACATCCTGAGGAATCATTGCTTTTTGCCTTCCCATCGGAATGCTCTTTGTCTGTTTGCCAGTTAACTGAAAAACGTTTAGAAAATTTTGCGTACTGAAGCATTGCTATGAAAGGCAAAATTTTGAAATAGATATCGTGTGTATAAAAAATAAATGGTTCAAAATGCAGTCATAGAATTAACTTATGATGATAAAATAACTATGATTTCAACTTTTAAGCGTTTCAAAGATGATTTTATAAGAAGAAAATGCGGAACTTTTACTTAGCCTTACTCGTATTTAAAACTATCATTCTGTTAATGAGACAGAAAAGAAACTAATCTTAAAAACACCGAAGGAAACGGAATTTATTGATCAAAACCTTAAAGAAGATTTTGAATGAATCTTTGTCATTAAATCAGAACTCTACTACTAGAACTGCTACCTTAGAATACACTGAGCTCCCACAAGCAAAGATTCCGGAAGGTAAATTGAAAGCCCGTTAGCCGTATTTGAACAGAGTAAGGTTGAATTATTTCCCATTTCAGACTGATTAAGGTGATTTATCGTATCGTGAATAGTTAAAAAACTGTCAACAATAATGAATTGTAGCGGTATACCATCATAAGTTATTTTCAATTTAAATCTTTGTAAGGTATTTAAGAATGCTAAATTGAATTGAAATTGAAAGAGGCAATCAAGGGCAAATTAATTCACCACAATTTTACCGGAATTGGATTCTTAAGATTTAATAACACCTTTTCAGTTAAATTTGATCTATTGGGTGCAATAATATGCATATTTCTAAGAAATAGGTATAAACAGTTCTCCAAATTTAAAGGACGTGAAGCATTGTGATAGTCAATAAGCATCCTGAAGGAGAATCTCAATTTTTAATCTGCTATTTGCTGAGTTTTTGAAACGCCAAAGCGTTCCCTTTTTATCACTCGGTGTAGATTCTATTCGGAATATCAATGCACACGAAAAATAATCATTGATATAAACTGGACTAGTATTTTTAAGATACATTAATGTTTGTAAATATGGTATCATCCTTTAATGGTATCCAAAAAATGAGTTTCGGAAGAATTTTTGTTACATAGTGAAGTTAAACTTATAACCGTATTAATACAACCAATTTCCACAATTAAAATGAACCTCGGCATTTACCTTCAAAAGTAAGACTTTTGGGCGTATTTATCATCAAAACCAAAAATAAAAATTTATAATAATAACACGAATCAATTCCATAATTAGATTCGGTCTTGTTAAGTGTACCAATGACATATCACGACTAATTTATTCCTTAATTACGTAATTTGTTTTATTTACGTCGCGACGTAATGCATCAATGACGACGCGTCGTCATTGATGCATGAAATGTCTTCAGGGTTTCATTTAGCTAGAAATCACAGCCAGATGATCGCCAAGTAAAATGGAGGAATGAATTAATAAGAAAACAAAGACTGAAAGCTAAAATTCTCCAAGACTTGGTTTCATTTTAGATTGGAAGTCATTCCGCAGTCTCCATTTTGTGTAAATATGGATCTTTTTTGATGAAATGAGTTGTAGTCAATGATTACAGTTGGCTGGCTATCACCTTTTTATGTAAATTGCTCTCCGGAAAACACGCGACTTTCCCATAAGGAAAATGAGTCTTAACCTTTTGTAAGTATGGAATGAAATTATTAAATGTCGCTTCAAAAAAAGGCAATATTTCTGCGACCGAAATGAAAGTCTATATCCGGGATTTTGTCTTTCATAAGTTTCGTATTCGTATGTTCTTATACGTAGCCGATTCATGGTAGGAAAGAAATCACATGTTGAGTCATGATTTCACAAATCCACTCACTGCTGACTGAATTCACGAAGAATCCAAATATTGCAATGTTGGTGACAAATTTTCCCACTATCCAAGCAGATACTATATTTTCTTGTATTTCCCAAATCTGTATCACTGGTTTAAATGGAATTATCTCTAATCCAAAAAGCAGAAAGAGTAAATCATCTTAAGACTGCTCAAAATATATCAAAGGTGTTTTATTATAAAGAAAAAAGTCTAAAATATAACGTGAAATTTTATTTTCGGGTTAAATTCTTGGATGATTTTACTTCTATATCATTAAAATAAATCGTTAAAAGTTTCATCTAACAAATATGAAGATTCACTTTCATGATAAGCTATAACGGCATTTATTCTTGGTCTTACTATAACCAAACAGTTTGTATGGTTTTAATATGGTACAAGAAAATATTACCATCGACGATGAATCAATTATTATAGTAAAGTACTGAGCTACTTTAATACTATCAGAAATGTAACTTACTATTAGGAAAATACTCGGTAGCAATTCCTTTTGGTTGGATTGATGTATACTTACGTCAGGGTGCAACTTACATACAGGATTTTGAAAGTATAATGCGTAAGTAAAAAGAAAAAAAATGATAAAACAATATTCTTTACAGGTATTGCAATTCATGTACATATTTGTGCTGGAATATATGAAATTTTGTCAGCGGTAGAAAAGAATAATTAAGAAGAATTAAACACCAAATATCCTGGAGGCTACACAATTCTAACAGTGGAAAAATGCTCTGCCGAACATTTATACTATTTCATGAATTATTCGTCTGTTTTCTTAAGTAATTACATGTCGCATTGACGCATCAGAGATTCGGTGGGCAAATAATCTTATAGCAGTAACAAGCAATATGTCAATTTCTTGTTTCGTTACAAATTAAATCTTTGACTATGAAAATTGAGAACAAAACTTATGAAAAATGAATATACGTTACAGCAGTAGCCAGCTTGAGTCTAGGTTTATGATCGATGGTTTAATGAGGGCTGATATTATAATTTATACTTATACGGTTTTGGTAATGGTTTATTAGAGGTAAAGTGAAGATTATAGTTAATCTACTAAATATTTGTTGGATTAACATATATATTAGCTATAATATTCACTTTAACTCCAACAATCCAAAAAAATAATATTCAGCCTTAACATTAACTCTAGCTAAAGTCAATTTAGAGCATTATCAGGCCTAATTGTACAATGTTAAATATATAAATATATCAAAATTCTGCGCACATTGCTGAGATTTTACAATGTCTCTGTTTGCCTGTCTTATATCCTGTCTGTGGCATGACTGTTACAGTAGTACTCAAGTCAAGAACTCTCAGAGATCAAATCGATGGCATTGAGCATATTAAGATTCTCCAAGTTCCCTCAATATATGATAAGATGGCATATCTGGACGAAATTTCATATTACGGTTCCCAAGGAGCAATCGCTCACGCATGGCTTAAAGAGGATACCACGCAGAGCGAAAAATCGGCTTGCTCCTTTCCACCTCCTTCGCCACTAATATCTTTGATAAATCGCAGACTTATGTTTGTTGATTCTCGGCAGCGATGTGTGAGGTTTCATTGCCATCGACAGCATATAAATACCATGAAAAATGAAAGACTGTCGATAATTTACTTCCATACTCGTAGGCTTACATTCCTAATGAAAACAATCTTCTTGTTTACGACTGTGGTAATGAAAGGTCTGGGAAGTATTAACATAACGCGCCTAAATAACTAATTGTAACTCATTATCTTAGTGACAATATGACTGTACCATTTTAGCGATAAATTGTGTGGGAAATTGGTAGTATAAATTGAAATTGGAAGAAATATTTTGGAAATAGAGATATTAAATCTAGATTATCAATCGAAACAGAAGCGCCTTATAAGAAGGTACTTATTCTCACCGATGCAAAGTCTGTAGAAGACGTCGCAAGCTTTGCTTACCTCGTTTACCGCCTAGAGCTAGGACTTCATTGAAATGACCTATTTACTTTCTGAACACTTGTCGACCACGACTACGTAATGCAAGTGAAATTTAACATGTGACATTATACAATATACTTGTGGGAAAGCTGATGCTGATTTTTGTCATTACTTTTACTCACGTCACTTCTAAAGTTAGCGGAAAAGATACAATAAGAATATACAACTAAATTAGTCCCCGTTATTTCTGTTTTTTGTTACTGGTCTTCAAAGTAAACATTTCACAAGTAATATTTAATTCAGTTTTCAAAAATTTCAGCCATTCAATTGTTTTGGAAATGCAACACGTAAACATCGTAAATCGCCTAGCCTTTCGAGAGGCTTTTTGAGGTAGGATGGAATTCGTAAACAGAAAGAAGATCAAAACTTAAGATTAGTTTTTCAACTGATTCGAAGAGGACCGTCTCTCAGAAAATGTGGCGGATATTACGCTGTAACCCTGCTGAATCGATCAGCAGATACGGTGAGAAAAATAAGTGAAATGTATGCTGGAACTAGTCGCTTCGAAAGTGTTTCCACAAACTTCTCTATAGCAATAGGAAGTAATAAATAAATAGGTTGACGAAAGGCAGTTAAAAGGACACATTTCGTATATCTCAATAGGAAAAGGACATGAAAATTTCGGACAAGACCAGGATTTTAACCTGAATCTTCCATTTTCCAGGTAACTGCACTAGCCATTTGAGCAATCGTACCAGAATCTTCTGGATTGATAGTTTAATTGGCTAGAGCAGCCACCAGGAAAGTGGAGGATCTGGGTTCGAGTTTCGGATTTGTCAGACTTTTTTCAGAACCACTTCCTCTTGGAGATACTCCTAGGCCTTACCGTACAAAATTACCTATCACCCTTTTCCTTGAAGATTTAAATGTTATTATTTTGTGAATTTGGTTAAAAATAATATGGAATACTTAGATAGTAACTGTTAATTCTTCTAAATTTTTGAGTTTCGTCCTTCTGTTTACATTTTACTTATCCGGCGAGGGAGAAATTACTGTTACATACTACTGTTAGTCTACTATAACAAATTATTAGCATTTGGGAAATACTTATACTCCGAATAGAGAAATCTTTCATAAAATCTGCAACTTAATCAGGATATAATCATAACTTAGTGTTACGAGAAAAGACTTGTAAATTCAATTTGAGGACAATCCTGTTTGTAAACTTGGGCGAGATTACCTTTCTTGGCGAATGTGAACAAAAATTAAATAAAACAGAGAGATTATTAAAAACTTGGTAGTCTTTGAGGTGTGGCGTAGGATAGAAATATTCAACCAGATCGTTAAATAAGCTAATGAAATTTTGCTATTTGAGAGAGAAAAGGGGTTTTAACTGAATAAATAAGAAGAAGAGTTAATGAGACCTACACGTGGGAGGAATTGTTAACGAATGGAAAGGAAGCTAAAGGAAAAGGGAAAAATCAGAGGAAAGGACAACGACAAATGTAATTTGTATGTACGTGTATAAAGGGTTGAGTTATTTATAAAAAATTAAGAAAAGGGAGTTAAACAGGGAATAATTGTACAAGTAAACTTATCGATAAGTAGGGGACTGTTTGACTTACGGGTGAAAATTATTTCAACCATCTTTTTGCGTATAAATATAGTGCCAAGATTTCATAAAGCATCATTCTATTATGATGCACAAGAAAGGAAAATATTTTGTTTGGGAAGAGATATAATATAACATATCACTCATTAAAGTAACATCTGATCAGAAATACACCGCTTTCCATACCATAATGAATAAGTCATTATCTCTGCAAGACAACTGCACTCGTTTAGAGACACTTTGGGTATTAATGATGAACCTTCCATCATTTGGGAAACTCCGCAGTATTTGCGGAATTCCAATAGTTTACACCTTCCGCGTTCTCTGTAACCCTTCTCTTTCCCTATGAGCCGTCTTAATGGGAATTCTTGGATATCGGAAGCAAGGGAAAGCCCCTTGAGGTGAGTGCCTCCTTCATTAGTTCCATCCCTAGATCTTTTGAGATGTTCGCCTTCGGTAACCATTCAAATCTGCATATCTTTCGAATCACATTACACTAGTTTTTTTTCGGCTACGTCCGGGAAACTTTCACATCGTAGGCAAAATAACTCCTTTCTCATTCAAACGCGCAATCTTTTAATTGAGAGGAATCCCAATGGAGCCGACGCAAAACTTTCTTTACCAATTTGCACAAATAAAAATCTAATGAAAATAATTATATTCTATAAAATTACTCAAAGTGGAAAAAATCGGAGATATTGAGGTTCTTTTGATTCTTTCGTGCGATATTTTTGCAGTCATCATGAAGTTCAATAAAACAACTATATTTATTTATGTTATTTACACCAACTGATTATTTAAAATCGTGGGCAATGGAAACTGAATACAAGTAATGAAATGTACCTTTTCAATAAAGCTTTAACTCATAAATGATCTAGGTTTCTTCCACCGAGACTTAAAGCGAAAATATACTGTTATCAGTATATAGAAAAATACTGCTTTTTAACAAATATCTTATGATTATTGCTTTGAGAAACGTCTAACTTGGAAATATTGAATTACTTTTATATACTTAACAATGTATATCAGTTCACCATTCCGTTTTCCTATTTCCTACAATGAACGTATAACCCATTAAATTAGCGGGATAACTCATACAATTCCTTTAGGCATAAGGGCCCTTACATTTATTGAAATTAAGGTATGAACCTGAATCTTATACATATAATAGATTCTTAATATCTAATATTTAGGTATTTTCATTGAAATGAAATACAAGCATAAATAAAAGTATTATCAAATAGAGGTACGAGTATCGTATACATATAATTGTCATCGATATTAAGCAATATTTAAAATAATTTGAATAGAAACTGCGTTAAAATGTAAACATTTTTTCTTACAAATTTTGTTAGAATCAACAATTCCATTTTATCCTCTTAAATACTTATAGATTTATATTCTTTCATCACCAATCTTCCTAATATTTATCATAAAAGCGAAATGCATGTCTGAAGTTATATCCTTCCCAATTTAATCAAAATCTTCCTTAAATTCGTATTATTTAAGGCTCCGACAACGTTGGCGTTGAAAAAGAAGATAAATAAAACACGTTTGAGTTTATTTCTGCAAATATGTACACAACGGGTCGTAGCCCTTATCGCGCAGGGTGCGAAAGGAATTCTATAGGAGCCACCGGTGTTATTGAAAAACAAAACACTAACAAAGGAAAACAATGATGTTGCTGAGTTGCCATGTTTAGGTAGAACTCCCACGTCAGTGCCCCTTTTCCGTTTATATACATTTGGAAGATAAAGATTGATCAGTATACTGCTACCGAAGATGCTGTGTTTGGCAAATCAGAAGTGGACCGAAAAAGCGTGGGACAAAATTTTTACTGATCTCAGCAGTTTTACATGTGCGTCGCGATTCCAATTTCAAATCAATTAGGAATAAGATAATCGATAAACTTAAGGCGAAATAGCCAATTTTGGGAAAACTTAAATTTTATATTTTCATTTGCAATATCTTATTAGTTCAGCTAAAATTATTATGGTAATCTTCATAAAAGTCTTGTTTGCGGATAGCCATGGATTCATGCATTGAGAAACTCAATGTCTTGGTCCATTTACGTTACCTCAAGATAACTCTTTCACTTAATCCAGGAGCTCTTATATAGCTAATGCCTCTTATGCAAAACGGATTCCTGCATAGCCTTCAGTAATTACTTAGATTTTTAATCGCATGAAAATGTCGAGTTTGAAATGTTTTCTATCCGAAATATGAGGAATATCTTGTTTTCTGCAGAATCTGTAAAGACCTTTTCCAATCTCTTTGCCTCTGCCACTTGTTAGTTAAACGCTGATATCTATCGTAGTTCTTTAGCCACTAATACCGTCATAATGACACACACTATTTATTGCTTTTCCAGTTCTGTCTGAAAAGTCACAGACACAAAAACTGAGGTCACGGGAAGCGACTATTTTTTACGTGCCTAGATATTCGTTAGATCTATCCTTAAAAACATGAATACTGTAAACATTTTCTGTTACAAAAACGTTACACCTCAAATATGTTCGTAGAAAAGAAAATTGTGAGGATTAAAATTTCGCAGTACTTTACACAAATGAATACATTTATTGTTGAATTAAAACAAAACTTTAACTTGTGTCAAACCATCTTATATTTTTATCTTTGATTTACACAACGTCTAATCATTCTCGATTAAATTATTCAGTACATTTTCATTTTTCAATGTTATTGTGTACTCGATAATTAAAATTTGCCTTCTTTAATTAGTTTTAGATAAATAAATTGTTACTTTCGATGTGCTGCTTATGGCTCTCATTAATCATTAATTATGTTATATAATCTCGTCTTTTCTATGTTATGATAACTTTCTGGATTATAGGCCGACTACTGAGCTTTTATAAATTATTTTTATTCTAAGTTCGTCCTAAATACATGTGGATAGGTTAAATCCTTTACGCTCTGCTAGAGCTTTTTAAAACATTTTTGCAGATTTGCATGCACAGAATAATTTCCCTTGTGCAAGATATTCTGATGTACGCATTTAGATGTATATAAAACTTTCGCAGGTTTTTCCCATACCCTTCTCTTTCCTGAAGTGGAAACACTTATTCTATGATAAAAAATCTTTTTTTTTGCCCAAAACCATTCTTTCTTTCCTTTCTATTGCCACTTAATTGCAAATAATCGATGTTATCTAGTTAAAAATCATTTAATGTATTCAAACTCTTCCATCGCTTTCTGACAAGATGGAAGTTGGAGCTTAAATGGAGGATGGGACTTCCAAGTCCTCCATTTCCTCCATTAATGACGTTAATATTCCATTTTATACAAACATTTTGCATTACCTGCTACTCAAAACAATTCCATATAACTTCCGGGTGCCATATGCTAAAGGCGAGGTCCAGGTGTGGCCGTGCGACCTTATAGAAAGATCGATTCCCAACGATTAGCTATTAGAACCCTAGCCTTTTATCCATGCTCTCAGTACTCGATAAATATTCAGAACCATGCCCACCCCTTTCGACGGTCCATCTTATACAACAATGAAAACAGAAAAAAATATTTAACTATTTCAGTTTTGACACTGTTTACAGTACAGAAAATCAGGCAGGAAACAAGTGAAGAGGAAACTGTGAGATATGCGAAATGATATATGGAAACTAGGAGTCGATGGCTACGAAGCCGGTAGTCAACGTCCACCAAAGAAAGCTGCTCTCATGAATATGTACTGAGGTGTTCACAGACTTTTTCGGAGCCAGCAATTTTGGCACATTCCACTCGTCTCCCGCATTCTGTCAGCGACCTTCGAGATCTCCTTCGATCTGAAAAGTTCGCGTGGGTGAGGAAGAATTGGAAGTTCGGGAATAGAAGGCGACTTGCGGAGGCGGTTTACTAAGTGGGGTTATAATAAAAGAGGATATATGCTCCTATGCTGACAATTTAGCGTTTATAGTCAGTTCGTGAGGTAATAAACACCTACCTAACGTGAGGAACATTGAAAGAAATTCGCAATTCGAGATTCATTTATTTCGTCTATAAAGATGAGCTGACGTTTATTTTTGTGAGGGTTGAATGACCCTCAGCTTCATCGATTACAACCCCGTTTCCATATTTATGCGAGTAAATCATACTCTATTTTATTGCAGCGGCTATGAACGTTGGAAAATTCAAGGAATTTTTATATGACTCCATTTTNACAATTCTCGAAAATATAGCTAGATCCATCCCATATAATTATAAGCAGTGTACTTATTATCTTTGTCCAAAATATTTCTACCACTGAATTTCCATATGCCAACACATTGTCACCTGGTTGTTAACCTACCTGTAGTGTAATATGTAATAATAGTGGTAATATTTTGAAAGTAATTACTTTTAAAATCATATCTATGAAGATCTAAAATCGTAATTCATAAAACCTTTTTTATTTTAGATATCGGCAAATAACAGCTACGGACATAGTGTGACCTAATATGAACGTATGGGCCTTTAAAATAGAATGTCTTTAGTAATAAGGACCAAAGGAGATATAACTTGACACTAATTTTAGTTGTTTAAGTTTATAAATAACAATTTCCAATTAGCCAATTATTAGCCAGGATTACTGAAGAATGTTATTGAGGGAATAATACAAGGGAAAAGACAGAGGGGAACGCAGAGGCAAAAGATGTTAGATGACATAAAGGGTGGGGTGAGTTACCAGGTGACGAAGGAAAAGGCTTTGAATATGGAATATTAGGGTACACGGACCTACCGAAAGGTAAAACACTTAAGTAAGTAACAATAAGTTTCGCCGTCCTCAGTTGCTAGAAAATTGGCCAGAAACAATATCTCAATTTATCCCAATTTAAGCGATCGGTGTATCTTATCCCGCTAACTAGAAACCAAAGTAGTACAGTGGTGCCTTGGCTAATGACTACTGTGGCCTTAGTTAACGACTAATGTCTACGATAAAAAAAATATCTGGGGTACCGACGCAGTCTTTGGTTAACCACGCCATTTGGTGACGATTAACTATTAAATCTTCTTTTATGACTGTAAATTTTAATAAAGATAATTTCTTTGTTGCAAATATAACTGAATAAATTATATGAACCATAGTTTAATGAAATTTTAATGAGGTTTATCAGCATATTTAAAAAGCAGAATGGTTGTGGAAAATCGCGTCTTGGATAACAACGGTATTGGTTAAGGACGACAATTTTGTAACATATTGCCGTCATTAACCAAGGTACATCTGTATTAATAATGATAATAATGATAACACGTCTTTATTCATGGGCGAGATTGAGACTAATTAGTTTCTTCTTACATTAGTCATTATAGATAGAAAGAAAGAGGTATTGGGAGCTGAACTAAAAAAGAAAGCAATAAAAGAAGGAACTATTATGTGGGTTGATTAGTTGATATTAGTGATTTTAAAAGTGCTTTGACAGCTAAAGTCGTTAAGCACTTAAGCTTCCACCGGATTTCGAACTCGGTACCGCTTTCACCAAAGGTTAACGCGTTACCCACTTGGTTATATGGAGACCCATTAGTACTAAATCACATATAACACAAGGTTAAATATGATACCACTCTCGAATATAGGCAGACTACAGAGCTGTTGTTATTTCTACTATACGTTACACTCTCTTTAATACAGTTTTGGAAAAATATCATGCAAAACTGTATGCACAGGTAAATTTCGCATGAGTATAATATTCTGACGTACGCATTTATATTTATACTCGACGGTAGGTTTGCATAAAAGGAATGAGAAGAGAATCGAACATACAATCGGAAAAAGAAGAAAAGGTTCTGATAGAAGGAATTTCAGAGAGAGTTTACCGGCAAATGAAAAGGAAAGTTGAAACTGCATACGAGAGCAATATGTGAAAAAGATCCCATGAAGCAAGCAAAACGGAGTTCTATAAGAATGTTGGGAGTAGAAAAGTTGTATATAAAGAAATCTGTGTAATGAATAATTTGTCAGCAAAAGCTTATTTTAGTAAAATCTTGAAGGTATCAAATTTGACATATTATGCTTAAGCTAAACTAGAAGAAGTATTTAATGAAAATCTTATTAGATTTGAATACTGAGGTAGAATCTATTGAAGAACTAATGAAGAAAACGAAAGCCCATTCCGTCACCCGATGACTCTTTCATTAGCTAGATTTATATGCAGCAAGACTAACTATACTCTTAAATAATGAAAAGCGTTAAACTGAAAGAAATTTCCTATCATGTATACTAATTGGCCGTAGCTTTTATGAAAAGTATCCTTAATCCTCACTTTATAAGATTTCTATAACGAATACCTCTACTTTCCCATTCATTAATTGGAAGCTTCCATCCTAATTCCTAATTTGAGTTTTCGAAAGCAATATTGATATCGTCAAAACATTCTTCATTTTCCATAAATTGCACCATATAATCACGATGATGGTTTCCTTAAGAACAGAAGAAGCTTAATTCTACATTAATACAATGCGATATTCACAGGAAATCGAAAACCAAAACTGTCACAAGATTTGAATTTTACATAAAAATGTCCACGTTTTAAGGATAAATCGTTATATGTGTAAATGAAATGGGTGGTTTCGAGGCAGATGAGATCTAGTAAGAGTGTCTGCAGATACCTATAACATGTTTACAAAGGCTTTGAGACAGTCCGACCCCCGCAAACAAATCATTTCACAGCTATTCGAGCAATGATGGGAAATATCAACATAATATTCGTGCACGTCACACGAGCCTCGTCCCAAATCAACGTTTACATTTTGTGTGACTGCTCAATACCCACCTCTTCATGAAAGTAACGTTTCGTTTCGTATGGTAAATAAAGTCTTCTGCGCGCAAGATTTGCTTTAATTCGTAAATAAATAATGGTCCATCTTATACAACAATTAAAACAGAAAAAAATATTTAACTATTTCAGTTTTGACACTGTTTACAGTACAGAAAATCAGGCAGGAAACAAGTGAAGAGGAAACTGTGAGATATGCGAAATGATATATGGAAACTAGGAGTCGATGGCTACGAAGCCGGTAGTCAACGTCCACCAAAGAAAGCTGCTCTCATGAATATGTACTGAGGTGTTCACAGACTTTTTCGGAGCCAGCAATTTTGGCACATTCTACTCGTCTCCCGCATTCTGTCAGCGACCTTCGAGATCTCCTTCGATCTGAAAAGTTCGCGTGGGTGAGGAAGAATTGGAAGTTCGGGAGTAGAAGGCGACTTGCGGAGGCGGTTTACTAAGTGGGGTTATAATAAAAGAGGATATATGCTTCTATGCTGACAATTTAGCGTTTATAGTCAGTTCGTGAGGTAATAAACACCTACCTAACGTGAGGAACATTGAAAGAAATTCGCAATTCGAGATTCATTTATTTCGTCTATAAAGATGAGCTGACGTTTATTTTTGTGAGGGTTGAATGACCCTCAGCTTCATCGATTACAACCCCGTTTCCATATTTATGCGAGTAAATCATACTCTATTTTATTGCAGCGGCTATGAACGTTGGAAAATTCAAGGAATTTTTATATGACTCCATTTTCAGTTCTTGTCACCATGCATTTGTAAAGTCGCCCTTTTTGATGTTGCGTGATTTATTCCTTAAAAAATCAATTGAATTTCTTAAGACTATTAAATTTACTGAAACCTTGCGTAATTTAAATTCCAGTGAAAATATTTTTCTATACTTCGTGTTTTGCAATATTTACAATTCTCGAAAATATAGTAAGATCCATCCCATATCATTATAAGCAGTGTACTTATTATCTTTGTCCAAAATATTTCTACCACTGAATTTCCATATGCCAACACATTGTCACCTGGTTGTTAACCTACCTGTAGTGTAATATGTAATAATAGTGGTAATATTTTGAAAGTAATTACTTTTAAAATCATATCTATGAAGATCTAAAATCGTAATTCATAAAACCTTTTTTATTTTAGATATCGGCAAATAACAGCTACGGACATAGTGTGACCTAATATGAACGTATGGGCCTTTAAAATAGAATGTCTTTAGTAATAAGGACCAAAGGAGATATAACTTGACACTAATTTTAGTTGTTTAAGTTTATGAATAACAATTTCCAATTAGCCAATTATTAGCCAGGATTACTGAAGAACGTTATTGAGGGAAGAATACAAGGGAAAAGACAGAGGGGAAGGCAAAGGCAAAATATGTTAGATGACACAAAGGGTGGGGTGAGTTACCAGGTGACGAAGGTAAGGCTTTGAATATGGAATATTAGGGTACACGGACCTACCGAAAGGTAAAACACTTAAGTAAGTAACAATAAGTTTCGCCGTCCTCAGTTGCTAGAAAATTGGCCAGAAACAATATCTCAATTTATCCCAATTTAAGCGATCGGTGTATCTTATCCCGCTAACTAGAAACCAAAGTAGTACAGTGGTGCCTTGGCTAATGACTACTGTGGCCTTAGTTAACGACTAATGGCTACGATAAAAAAAATATCTGGGGTACCGACGCAGTCTTTGGTTAACCACGCCATTTGGTGACGATTAACTATTAAATCTTCTTTTATGACTGTAAATTTTAATAAAGATAATTTCTTTGTTGCAAATATAACTGAATAAATTATATGAACCATAGTTTAATGAAATTTTAATGAGGTTTATCAGCATATTTAAAAAGCAGAATGGTTGTGGAAAATCGCGTCTTGGATAACAACGGTATTGGTTAAGGACGACAATTTTGTAACGTATTGCCGTCATTAACCAAGGTACATCTGTATTAATAATGATAATAATGATAACACGTCTTTATTCATGGGCGAGATTGAGACTAATTAGTTTCTTCTTACATTAGTCATTATAGATAGAAAGAAAGAGGTATTGGGATCTGAACTAAAAAAGAAAGCAATAAAAGAAGGAACTATTATGTGGGTTGATTAGTTGATATTAGTGATTTTAAAAGTGCTTTGACAGCTAAAGTCGTTAAGCACTTAAGCTTCCACCTGATTTCGAACTCGGTACCGCTTTCACCAAAGGTTAACGCGTTACCCACTTGGTTATATGGAGACCCATTAGTACTAAATCACATATAACACAAGGTTAAATATGATACCACTCTCGAATATAGGCAGACTACAGAGCTGTTGTTATTTCTACTATACGTTACACTCTCTTTAATACAGTTTTGGAAAAATATCATGCAAAACTGTATGCACAGGTAAATTTCGCATGAGTATAATATTCTGACGTACGCATTTATATTTATACTCGACGGTAGGTTTGCATAAAAGGAATGAGAAGAGAATCGAACATACAATCGGAAAAAGAAGAAAAGGTTCTGATAGAAGGAATTTCAGAGAGAGTTTACCGGCAAATGAAAAGGAAAGTTGAAACTGCATACGAGAGCAATATGTGAAAAAGATCCCATGAAGCAAGCAAAACGGAGTTCTATAAGAATGTTGGGAGTAGAAAAGTTGTATATAAAGAAATCTGTGTAATGAATAATTTGTCAGCAAAGGCTTATTTTAGTAAAATCTTGAAGGTATCAAATTTGACATATTATGCTTAAGCTAAACTAGAAGAAGTATTTAATGATAAAATCTTATTAGAATAAAATAGAATTCGTGAATAAATAAGAAAGGGGTGAGTTTTTTTTGTTAGATTACTGGTAAGTCTTCAGTAGCAAGACTAACTATACTCTTAAATAATGAAAAGCGTTAAACTGAAAGAAATTTCCTATCATGTATACTAATTGGCCGTAGCTTTTATTAAAAGTATCCTTAATCCTCACTTTATAAGATTTCTATAACGAATACCTCTACTTTCCCATTCATTAATTGGAAGCTTCCATCCTAATTCCTAATTTGAGTTTTCGAAAGCAATATTGATATCGTCAAAACATTCTTCATTTTCCATAAATTGCACCATATAATCACGATGATGGTTTCCTTAAGAACAGAAGAAGCTTAATTCTACATTAATACAATGCGATATTCACAGGAAATCGAAAATCAAAATTGTCACAAGATTTGAATTTTACATAAAAATGTCCACGTTTTAAGGATAAATCGTTATATGTGTAAATGAAATGGGTGGTTTCGAGGCAGATGAGATCTAGTAAGAGTGTCTGCAGATACCTATAACATGTTTACAAAGGCTTTGAGACAGTCCGACCCCCGCAAACAAATCATTTCACAGCTATTCGAGCAATGATGGGAAATATCAACATAATATTTGTACACGTCACACGAGCCTCATCCCAAATCAACGTTTACATGTTGTGTGACTGCTCAATACCCACCTCTTCATGAAAGTAACGTTTCGTTTGGTAAATAAAGTCTTCTGCGCGCAAGATTTGCTTTAATTCTTAAATAAATAATTATAATTAAAAAATAGTATTTTGTAATTAAATTAATTCGTGAATAATAACGAATAAATTAATTCGTAAATAATAACTCATATCCTTAATGTGAATGTGAAACACTCAAGGTCTGTTTTTAATCAGTACGTAGTTTAAACCTCAGAAGGCTCCCGGATAACCAAGTGGGCAACGAGTTCTAGTTCAGTGAAACCTGTCCCAGGTTAGATTCCCGGTGGGGACCTGCGTGCGAAGTTGCTTAAGCTGTCGAAGCTCTTCTAACAAAATACTACTACTACTACCTCAGAAATAAGACGTAACTTACTTTCAACAATGACTTTAACCTTCAAACTTGCCCTAATAAGCATAAGAACGATGAACCCGATTAAAATCAAACTAAAATTACAGAAAATATATTGAGAAATCGTATTTATGATCATAGTAAGTTTGTTTTAACACTGTATTAGTTAATGCATCAGAAGTTCATGGAAAAAGCTTTAACTCTCAACAAGTAGAATTCATTTTACTCAAGTACCACGTTATTTTGGAAATATAATAAATAATTAGACTTTTTCATGATGTAACACGCATATGTACATAACTTAGTAAAAAAAATCCAGTTATGAATGAATTAGCTATCGTGTAACTTCAAAATCGCAAGAGAAACAACGCATAAAGAGAGAAAACTGTACATTCTACTATATAACTTAATAGTAAAACAAAAAATTACGTGACAGTGGATACATTGCATAAGAGAGAGCGCTTAATTATAAATAATCTGATTCGAAGAATCGATTCCAGGTTTTTATGCGAAGAAAGGGTATAAATTAATTCTGGTTTCAAATTATCATGCGTTTTCCATATGGTGATTGGTCCGGATTATTGTCTAAGCATTCATTTCCAAAAGAAAATGTTTCTTTTTTCCCTAGAAAAACTCTCCATTCTTTAATTTCACCCGAAACCCTTTTCCATGCCGTTCTTAGTGCCCCTTTCTCAAGGACCTTTTTATTTCTCTTCCTTTCTCAAGATCTCCTATAGCTTCTCTGCCTCCATTCCTTCAATCAATACCCTTTCCCGTCCTTTACATCTAAATACTACCTTATTCTTTTTTATTCCCACCCACTTTTATTAACTCACATCCAAGTCTGAGAAGCTTTTCATATCTTCACTCTTCAAGCATTCCTCCAAATCCGTACACAGTATAAAACCTGATCGGACTTTTGGTGAATTCTTCCAAAACATTTTGTTACGGAATCCTTGGTATCAATCTCTTGACCTTACAAAAGCCTTCTCATCCATCTTCAAGATATTTTTTCCTAATATGTTTGGGTCTTTTTTCAGGTAAGATTCATCTCCGAGTGAAAGCAATTCTACTGAAGCTCCCAGGTTAACTCAGCCCAGTAAGTACCAAATTCATTCATTCATTATAAAGTAAATCTACACAAGGATAAAAAGATGGATGTCTCCTACAAGTAATAATATGTGGACGTTAATTTGAGTCTCACTTAAGCTTCCACCTGATTTCGAACTCGGTACCGCTTTCACCAAAGGTTAACGCGTTACCCACTTGGTTATATGGAGACCCATTAGTACTAAATCACATATAACACAAGGTTAAATATGATACCACTCTCGAATATAGGCAGACTACAGAGCTGTTGTTATTTCTACTATACGTTACACTCTCTTTAATACAGTTTTGGAAAAATATCATGCAAAACTGTATGCACAGGTAAATTTCGCATGAGTATAATATTCTGACGTACGCATTTATATTTATACTCGACGGTAGGTTTGCATAAAAGGAATGAGAAGAGAATCGAACATACAATCGGAAAAAGAAGAAAAGGTTCTGATAGAAGGAATTTCAGAGAGAGTTTACCGGCAAATGAAAAGGAAAGTTGAAACTGCATACGAGAGCAATATGTGAAAAAGATCCCATGAAGCAAGCAAAACGGAGTTCTATAAGAATGTTGGGAGTAGAAAAGTTGTATATAAAGAAATCTGTGTAATGAATAATTTGTCAGCAAAGGCTTATTTTAGTAAAATCTTGAAGGTATCAAATTTGACATATTATGCTTAAGCTAAACTAGAAGAAGTATTTAATGATAAAATCTTATTAGAATAAAATAGAATTCGTGAATAAATAAGAAAGGGGTGAGTTTTTTTTGTTAGATTACTGGTAAGTCTTCAGTAGCAAGACTAACTATACTCTTAAATAATGAAAAGCGTTAAACTGAAAGAAATTTCCTATCATGTATACTAATTGGCCGTAGCTTTTATTAAAAGTATCCTTAATCCTCACTTTATAAGATTTCTATAACGAATACCTCTACTTTCCCATTCATTAATTGGAAGCTTCCATCCTAATTCCTAATTTGAGTTTTCGAAAGCAATATTGATATCGTCAAAACATTCTTCATTTTCCATAAATTGCACCATATAATCACGATGATGGTTTCCTTAAGAACAGAAGAAGCTTAATTCTACATTAATACAATGCGATATTCACAGGAAATCGAAAATCAAAATTGTCACAAGATTTGAATTTTACATAAAAATGTCCACGTTTTAAGGATAAATCGTTATATGTGTAAATGAAATGGGTGGTTTCGAGGCAGATGAGATCTAGTAAGAGTGTCTGCAGATACCTATAACATGTTTACAAAGGCTTTGAGACAGTCCGACCCCCGCAAACAAATCATTTCACAGCTATTCGAGCAATGATGGGAAATATCAACATAATATTTGTACACGTCACACGAGCCTCATCCCAAATCAACGTTTACATGTTGTGTGACTGCTCAATACCCACCTCTTCATGAAAGTAACGTTTCGTTTGGTAAATAAAGTCTTCTGCGCGCAAGATTTGCTTTAATTCTTAAATAAATAATTATAATTAAAAAATAGTATTTTGTAATTAAATTAATTCGTGAATAATAACGAATAAATTAATTCGTAAATAATAACTCATATCCTTAATGTGAATGTGAAACACTCAAGGTCTGTTTTTAATCAGTACGTAGTTTAAACCTCAGAAGGCTCCCGGATAACCAAGTGGGCAACGAGTTCTAGTTCAGTGAAACCTGTCCCAGGTTAGATTCCCGGTGGGGACCTGCGTGCGAAGTTGCTTAAGCTGTCGAAGCTCTTCTAACAAAATACTACTACTACTACCTCAGAAATAAGACGTAACTTACTTTCAACAATGACTTTAACCTTCAAACTTGCCCTAATAAGCATAAGAACGATGAACCCGATTAAAATCAAACTAAAATTACAGAAAATATATTGAGAAATCGTATTTATGATCATAGTAAGTTTGTTTTAACACTGTATTAGTTAATGCATCAGAAGTTCATGGAAAAAGCTTTAACTCTCAACAAGTAGAATTCATTTTACTCAAGTACCACGTTATTTTGGAAATATAATAAATAATTAGACTTTTTCATGATGTAACACGCATATGTACATAACTTAGTAAAAAAAATCCAGTTATGAATGAATTAGCTATCGTGTAACTTCAAAATCGCAAGAGAAACAACGCATAAAGAGAGAAAACTGAACATTCTACTATATAACTTAATAGTAAAACAAAAAATTACGTGACAGTGGATACATTGCATAAGAGAGAGCGCTTAATTATAAATAATCTGATTCGAAGAATCGATTCCAGATTTTTATGCGAAGAAAGGGTATAAATTAATTCTGGTTTCAAATTATCATGCGTTTTCCATATGGTGATTGGTCCGGATTATTGTCTAAGCATTCATTTCCAAAAGAAAATGTTTCTTTTTTCCCTAGAAAAACTCTCCATTCTTTAATTTCACCCGAAACCCTTTTCCATGCCGTTCTTAGAGCCCCTTTCTCAAGGACCTTTTTATTTCTCTTCCTTTCTCAAGATCTCCTATAGCTTCTCTGCCTCCATTCCTTCAATCAATACCCTTTCCCGTCCTTTACATCTAAATACTACCTTATTCTTTTTTATTCCCACCCACTTTTTTTAACTCACATCCAAGTCTGAGAAGCTTTTCATATCTTCACTCTTCAAGCATTCCTCCAAATCCGTACACAGTATAAAACCTGATCGGATTTTTGGTGAATTCTTCCTAAATATTTTGTTACGGAATCCTTGGTATCAATCTCTTGACCTTACAAAAGCCTTCTCATCCATCTTCAAGATATTTTTTCCTAATATGTTTGGGTCTTTTTTCAGGTAAGATTCATCTCCGAGTGAAAGCAATTCTACTGAAGCTCCCTGGTTAACTCAGCCCAGTAAGTACCAAATTCATTCATTCATTATAAAGTAAATCTACGCAAGGATAAAAAGATGGATGTCTCCTACAAGTAATAATATGTGGACGTTAATTTGAGTCTCTTCTTCCGAATAAATTTAATAATATTCTCATGAATGCATTCCTTTGATACAAGAAAAACTTACATTACAGCAAAAACGTGTTTTTTTCTTAATTTACTTTATTTCTAACCCAATCCGGAAACATACAGAATGCCACATAAAAAGTAGTATTCCCATTATCTATTCACTTTAACTTGTTTGATTTCGTCACATGTTTTCACAACTTTCTAAATAAAATCGCACCAATTTATAACCTATAACTTTAATAAAATCATTATAACCTTAATGAAATAATCTTCCAGAATATTGCAATTAACTTATTAGATTCGCAACAAAACTTCTTTCGGTACTGTACTAACTTAGTCATAAAAGTTTAGTGTACAACACAATTGCTCAAATTTTGGAAATTTTTAACGGATATGTTTGATATTCAAGCCAAGTCTGAGGAACGAATAGGGACACATTTTAAGGACGCCTATAGCTCTCGCGATAGATTTTTATTTGACTGTTTCTGTCACCGGGTTGACATTTTAAGGGTTGACACCTGAAGGTAACGACCCATTGACAATACACATTCAATTGTCCTTAAAAGGAAAAGTATGGGTATTCGACAAATTGAATAGGATAACATCGTTTTCATATTTTTGCTATAATGATCACCTGGGATGTTAACTTTCACTTCGTAAGTTATTTCTGAACTTCAAATGAAGTATTTTCACCTACACCTACATTTATATATGTACCCTGCAACTCGCCTTTCCGCGTATGGGAGGGGGCATGCAGCATAACTCTACTTCTGTAATCGATTTCGCGTATCGTTCGTAGAAAAAAATATAATACATTTTTGAAACGACTTGTTCTAGCATCTATTTCTCTCAGATTCAGAACGGCCTTTGTAAAAGAGAGACGCATAATATCAACTGCATCTTCTAAGATTGGATCTTCTCTGAAATTATGACGTAAATTAAGTCTTTGTTTAAATCTTCTATCTTCTAGAGATCCCCAAACTGAGTTCTGAAAGACTTGAATAACACTCACTGATTTCTCGTAACAATATTTTACAAAACGTATCGCCTTTCGCTCTATGGTTCATAACTTCCATAAGTTGCAAAATTATATAGTTTTTCTACAAAATTATGTACTCGTTGTTCGGATCATTTCTAAAAGTTATTTGTGGTACCACAGATCAGAAACTAACGCCTATATCATATTCCCTTATAAAAGATGATTTTTCAAGGAGAAATGTTTTCCTTAGTAGAGTCTTTGGGCGAAAAGAGAACTAAAAAGTGCCATGTTAGAATGAAATACCCTTTTTTAGGCGCCCGCGAATATGCGTCAAAGAAATGTGTGTTAAGGAAGCATCCACAAAAGCGATACAGAAGCTGGAGTTTATTTGCGCAGGCAAATGGATGGGCGAAGTGGCAGTATACCATTTTGAAGTGCGAAGGGGAGGAATACGAAGGGACGCAAACAATGTGAAGAAGATACGGAGAAACGGAGGTAGAGGAAGGGAAGGAGAGGCTATGTGGAATCGCAATACAAATGTTTGCGGTTTAGATTAAGAAAAGGAAAATGGTGTTTGGTACCAAAATTCGGAAATAATACTATTTGAATACTGAGGTAGAATCTATTGAAGAACTAATGAAGAAAACGAAAGCCCATTCCGTCACCCGATGACTCTTTCATTAGCTAGATTTATATTCGCTGACTGCGATTCGTAGCATGACCAGATGTCGTATCCTACTAGAGAAACTGTTCCATGTCCATGGTGCTCAGTAGCAATGCGATCTTTTCGATCTACCCTCGGTACAAATTGGCCTATTTTTGCATAGAATGAGCAGGGTGATGCTGGGTTTAAGTTCCGCAAACGTTTATGACGAAAGCGCATATTCTCTAGCTAGGAAGAATCCACTTTTTGAGAGAATCCAGGCGGAGGACAGTTACTAGCTCTTTACATCATGCCCACCGCTCAGTATGCCTGCTACCCCTTCCTTCTACGTACTGCGCGCTGGAGAATCGGTAGCCTCCGCAACACCTTTCGCTCAAAATTATAAATTAATAATCTTCATTTGCGGAATTGGCAAACCTCGATTTTTCGCTCTTGTGGAGTTTTTTTTATCTCTCATCTTTATAGAGTACATTGTTATATGTATTGTTAAAAGTGCTTCGATTGCTTAGGTCATTTCGCACGTAGGCCCCCACCGGGAGACGAACCCGTGACCGCTTTCAGTGAACAGCCTACTTAATATACCCTGATGGTGGTTATTTTCCACCTTTCACCTTATGGTGTTTTTCTATTTCTTATCAGTCTTGCATGTTAATCAAGACAGTGTATAGCTTCAACCATGCATGAGTAGGAGAAGAACAGAACAAATCAACATGTTATCTTCAGAAACCCAATAATATCATACATTACCTCTCAGGAATTAGCTTACCGTGTACACGTGACAGTGAATATTCAGTTCTTTTTTATGTTTCGACGATACTTTTATACAAAAACTATCGCTTGCTTTCGGGGCGCTTATAAATGAAGGATATGTATCAACCAATGATTCTTTTAATACTAGAATGAGAGAACAAATATTGGCTCATAATATAGCTATTGTGGGCATGAATTTTGAAAAGGCACGTCGATTAGCTTTAAAGGGGGTAGTTGCGTCAAAAAATCCCGTACTCTCTTCACGGCTTCGTCATAGGAAGTAAAATTCTATAAAAAGAGCGTATGCAGAGTAGGAAGTGGTGTAAATTACCTATAAATTGAGAGTTGTATCGCATCAGTCGCTTTCGCTCTTCCTCTCGATGAGAATTGCTTAATGAGTGAGTAAAAATAGATACCAAATAAAATAAAACGAAGAAACGGAGGAAGTCGAGGAAAACGATACAGATATTCACAAAGAAAAAATAATTAACTTATGATTAATTCTAAGCGTCTCTCTCAGAAGCCTGTTTCTTCATTTTCCTCCAATACAAGCAATTAGGGAAATGTACTATCTCTCCTTTTCATAAGTATTATAGGGACCTTTCCCAAACGGATATCAACCCACTGTTCTCATTAGCCAGAAAATAATTGAAAAAGGAGAATACTAGGAAACAATTTTGATTTGGATACAGTAAGGAACATTTTATTCATCAAAACCTTCCACGCATATGATTCAGCTCCACTACTTTAAGGCCTACACGATCCATCATATAGAAGATGTCGGCAGGAAGACGGATAATGTCCCATAAATCCAAACATTATCGAGTAAGATAATTTTCTTGAAATTTCCTCATATATCTTTTGGATCCACTTACATTCTTAGCTCTTGATAGAGTAAACAGGAAGGAATTTATTGGCTGCAGTGTATATAGGAAGTGAACATACATGAAATGAGGTTTAGGGTCCGTTTTTCGTTGATGCTGGTTTCCGCGATAACAAATAATTTTAAAAGTGGTTAAAAATCGAAAATAGTCAATTACGCATCGAATTGATAAAATAACCAAGTGATGGTTTGTACAGGCTTAAGCAGTGAACCTCCGAAATGTATAATTTTGATGGATTAGATAGTTTTACTGTGTTCCAAGGTATGAAATGCTAAGACTATAAAACTCAGAAAAATGACTTGAACCCGTTAATAATACGAACAATATCTTAGAAAAATGTCTAGTGACTTGAAAGTCAGCTTTACAATAACTTACTGAGTCTACATCCTTCAATACTGTTGGAATGTTAATGAATACGAGTACTTTACGATTATTATTAATCTGATAGCAAATTGAATGTCCGTGAAATGAAGATAAGGCCTACCCCCTCAACTTTAGCGAGCCTTTTGTCCAAAAATGTCTCTTTAATAAACTTACAGAGAAGCAGATTATTTATTTTTCATTTAGAAAACAACGATTTTTTAAATTTATCAAAAATACCGTTCTTTCTCGTCCTGAAACTTTTAGGGAACGCAATCCACCGTTTTGGCCGCAATTTTGAGGCAGTCCAATTATGTGAGAGAGAGGAATAAAAACAACTTTTACACGTTACCACAGAATTTTAATCTTCCACAATTTAGGTTTCAACGTATAGCGTCATCATCATGCTTTGAAACCTAGGTTGTGGAAAATTAAGCGGTAAAGTGTAAAAGTTGTTTTTATTTCTCTCTCATTTTCGGATACGTATATAGCCTCTATTTGTATTTAACAGGTAACCTCACTCGTATTTAACCCAACTTGTATTTAACAGGTAACCTCACTCGTCAACCTCTAACCTAGTTTTGTCACCAAAAAGTCTTTCCTATTCAGTACTTCAAAAGGAATAACCTTTCGAAGTTTTCTCTACAATAGACCTAACAAAATACGTAAAATTAAGGCTACAGAACGTGGCTTTATCTTCCGCACATGTTTACTTGCCCAAATATATGCTTCTCCTATTGGTAGAACTATATTCTACTCTTTCGCTAAATTTAATGCATATCATCTACAGAGAATGCTATGCTGTGGTGAGCGTGAAACGAATATAACAAAAGCCTTTACAAATATAAAAGCGTAATCATCCTCACAGAACTTCGGGACATTCCAATTAACTCGTAATTGATCCGACAATTGAAATTTGTTTTTATGAAATTAAAGCCTTTGACGAAGCCGAAAGAAAAAGAATTTATTCAAGCTACATTTTACTCGATTTTTTCAGAGTGTTGAAATTAACTCCCACGCTTACTGTTATGTAACTGCTCTCTTTGTGTCGAAATTCCACTCATTCTGTTCTCAGAATTCTCAGTAATGTTACCTGAAGAAATTAAAATATTCTCCGAGTAAAAGTCTGGGCTTTCTGTAGAAGTGAGGGACGCCCACGTTTAAGCTAATTATTCCTTTAACAAGGAGAAAAGGCTCCAATATCAGAGATTTTCCTGCTAAATGAAAGTTATATATCGAGTAACTTTAGCTTGCTCGAATCTTTTAAAGGAGAACCTACATAACATATACGTATGGACTATGGGGGACCAAACATGCCACTCCCTGCATCCTTTGTAATAAAATTACCTTAAAATCAAGAGATGCAACATAATAAAGCTGTTATTTTCTTTAAGCAGTCCCTCAAAAAATATGGACGCCTAAAAAACCTTCACAAGTAGTAGTATGCTACGTGATAGCAAACCTGGTCCTAACAAATACTTTTGAGAGGAAATCACTAATTATTATTTCTGTAAGATGTAATTCCACCAAGTAATATCAACACATCGATTTTATAAAAGTCTTCACTTTGAAAGTTTACAATCGCGCTATATTGAATTGCAATATGAAGTGTCTAAGAGCTCATTAGTGAACGTAAACATTGAAAGTTTCAGTCGTCATAATGTGAGGGCGAGCATTTTAACCTCCAACTCACAATCATTTGCCTTAAATCTTATCTTTTATTCATTTCGCATCTCCTTTCCAATTTCGCAAACAAAATACGGCTACATATGGAGGCCTGTGAATTGGTAATTATTCTCCGATACAATCTCAAATAGGGCTGATTACCGCTATAAGATAGCAAAGAGTTCAATTCTTAAAAGAGTGGCTAAGCTATCATGTCATTATAGATACTTATATACTAGAAAAATTCACTCTACACGCTACGTGGTTACACGCGTGAGAAAAAAAAAAGAGATTGCCAGCTACCTTTCGACGAGATCGGCCGTGGGTCCTTCATTCGCCTGATGGAGGTGCCTTCAGTGTCTATAATGCGACGAATATCGTGATATCCATCGATGCCCCCTTAAGACGTGCCACTTCCTCGCTGTTGAAAAGTGAGAGTTTGATTGAGATGGATGACTTTGACATTTACAGTGCTTATATATTTCGATCATCAATTCAGAGTGAGTCGTCGTCAGAGATATTAATTATCACCAGAATATCATGATATCACACCATATCATGATAGATTTCATGCTTTACATAATGAACGAATACTTATATATCAACACAATGGGAGCAAAGATCAGCTACCTGAATAAAGTAATATAATTCAATCAATCGGCACCCCAAATAAATTAAAGGAACATACACCTTAAGCTGCTAATTTAATTTCTACCAATGTATTCCAGTAATAATTTGTAGATAATCTCCTTCCATTTTATCTAAAGAAGTATTCGAAGAATTGATCGAAAAACTATATCAAATATCGCAGTTATAATGGGGACTTGGTATTCATAACATCTACATAAGTACCCTGCAAGCCGCCTTCCGGCGTGTGGCAGGGGGGAACCGTATAACCGTTGTATATGCCTCTTGACGCTCAATAACACTCGCACTATAAGCAACACATTCGATTACAAATCACTAACTCTTCTTCTTGACTGCCGAAAACTTTGAAATATAAATTAATAAATTTATTTTGCTTGTTTATAGTTCAAACCCGTATATTATGAAAATTTTTATCACCACAATATCACGAATATGGATAATTATTACATTAGAAATCTTTTCATAAAAAATTGAGTCATTACCCTTAAGAATTAATCAAGCGATGTTGATGTTTATATTAACATTCACATATAACATGCAAATAAGCATTAAAGTTAATTAAAATGAAGAAAACGGCTTCATGATAAAACTTTTACAAAACCGCTAGAAAATTTTCTTGTGGTGTAGTAAAAGTTTTATCAAGAAGCCGTTTTGTGTAAACTAATACTACGAAGTGAAACCTGAGTCTGTGTTTTTTAAACGAAGAAGATTAAAAAGATTATGAAAAATAAAACTTCGTAAACTTCCACACTATTTGGTTTTATTTTCGACCGGTTTCGGCGCAAAGGCCATCTTCAGGTCATGAAGACCGGTCGAAAATAAAACCAAATAGTGTGGAAGTTTACGAAGTTTTATTTTTCATAATCTTTAGAATGTCCTTCCACGAAGTACGGCCTTCCATGATAGAATTTATACGAAGAAGATTAGTTTATCATTTAAATTAGTTTAGTACAATTTTATATGATTTTTGATCTTGAATATCTTTCAATCCGAAAATTAAATATCCTTAAAGTATGCTCCTCAGTATTCACCTCAGCACGGATCTATGTATCTTTGATGCACGTAATCTAAGGAAATATTTCCAAACTATTTATAATCTTTTTAATATCTTTAATCAGATATTTTACTGCTTAACAAGAAGTTACTTAGTTTACTGCTTAACAGAAACAAGAGATTACACTTTCGCAAAATATTTCTTTTATGATCATATAAAGATTTTGCAGGAATAACAAGTGTGAAAAATAGCGACATGACTGGGACTCGAATCCAGGTCTCTAACTTTCCGGGAGACCTGGCATCCCACTACCATGCCACGTCTCTTCCACACTGTTTAGGGAATGCTTTGTGAGCAAGGCGGGCAGCCTCCAACTTAGTCGCACGAACTGCCGGCCGCCCGAGGTCCTCACTGAGGCAACCAACTCACAAAGCGGTCTTCCTTCCCTACTGGGTTCGAGTCCCAGTCATGTCGCTATTTTTCACACTTGTTATTCCTGTGGCGTTAGTTACATGACTTCATCGTGCAAAGAAATTCATCTTTCCTTAAATCCTAAACGATTAATTATAGAATATAGTCATATAATTGCAACATCAAAGAATGTTTTAATGGATACTTTCCTAATAAAATTATAACGAGATATCAAATTGTAGAACATAACAATTTACAAACCTTGCAATAGTAAACTGAATCCTGAATAATTCTTCCATTACGCATCATTACGTTGCGTTTCCACTAATTTAACCTTTGGAAAACACCGCCATCACCGTCCGTAAACATATTGCTCCTCATTAACAGTCTGCTGTATGTGTAAACAGCATTACGAACGTTATCAGCATATTCTCGTCCTCCCAATGTTAAGTTTTTATGTCTGATCAATGAGTTACTGTACCTATATTCATAAACACGTAAAAGAGATTCGTTCCGTATACATCGCCAGACGACTCCGTCATTGTGAATTAACTTGTGGATGAGAAACCCTACTTTTGTGAAGAAACTAGAGTTTTTTTAATATTCACAAAAACGGATACGTAAGAAACTCATTGGATAATTCATGGTCGAGCAATCGAATTCAACAACACACATCCTTGAACTTTCGATTTCACCAAGATATTTCTGCACTCCTAAAATCTGCACCGCACACAGTTTTTAAACATCTCATTATGTTTCATAGAATGCTTTCCTGATTCTACAAATCGTTATCTCTGCACCGATTAAATTGGGCAACAAAACATATTAACTTTCAGCACGTCACAGCACACATGAGAAACAGTCTTTCCCACTTCTTCTCCTCGAGTTGAATCCTATTCCATGAGCACCTCTCGATCACAGCACGAAAACTGAAAATAAGGCCCAAAATTATGGCTAGATGACGTAAATAGAAAATTTTCGGTTTCTAGGACTATCCTTTGGCGCCATTCCTTCTTTTGTTTACAGGAAAGCAAAGAAAAACTCGTCAAGAGCTGACCTTATCGCGCTATGGAATGTTTTCAACTGCGCTCAGGTATTACTGCTTCTTCAAGCATTCCAGCAGGACCATGGGCATGACCTCGTCGAATGTTTGAGAATCATGGCTAGGAAAAGTTTTTGCAACATGTGCACTCCATTGAACTTCTACCTTGTCTATATAGGAGGCCGTAGAATGAGAGGAAATCTATTAGAAACCATTTAGACGAGAGGATCGGGAGAAATTCGAGTGGAAAGAGGCTCAACTGACAGGTTGACTGCTGAATCATAGATATCGGAGGAACGATTTGAAGAAATCTGCTAGAATGGGAATATTCTTTTTTATTGGCGATTTCCGAAGTATAATCTCCGATAGTAGTATTCTTCCACTTGATCCACTTAGTTTTCCATTGAATTTCCTTTGTTCAGTAATTGGAATCTCTTTCATTAAAGCGACCAATTAAGAGCGGTCTCCTATAGGTTGAGATAAAGAAAGATCCGCTATGAATCTGAATTTAAGATTTTCAACGTAATTTGCAATTTGCATTTCGTTTAAGCCTAATTCTCAATTCTCTTCGTATGCAATCAGCAATCTCCCTTCTAATAAGAAATACAATAAGAAAATAAAGAAAGTGTGAATCGAATCAGAGAGTACGAAGGTTAGGCTTTCAAACATTATCCATTGATACAAACATAATTATAAAATACTTTTTCGAGTGATAACTACCGTTAGAATTTCTAAAACAATCAAGGCAACAAACAAGGTAATAGTTCTCATCTTCTCTAGAAGATAGTTTCGTAGTTGCCGAAATGCGTATTGCGAATAGTAACCTTGCAATGCGCAGCAATGAAGAAACCTAACAGCGCTGGTTAGAATTTCCTGACGGCTGGTTCTCTGGCAATGTAGTGCTTTTTAGAGCTTTTCTAAAACTCTACTCTATTAACACAGTCTTTTTCCTTTACCTTATAGATAATAAATGCGGTATTATATGAACTAACGGTACAACTGATTAACTTTATCGTTAGCATCATAATTTTACGGCTAACTTATTGCATGCAGAGAATTTCAGCACGACCTTCATCGTAGACTCAGTTCTTTTCGGCGACGCGAAAACACCAAAAATAAACGTGCCTTCACGTGAATCAGATCACGATACCATAAAATTTTGCGCATGCGCATTGATATTGTCGGAATATATTGGTTAACGGGTAAGTGCCCGCTGAAACTCGCCAATATGAGACCAACTTATATTATTAATCAAGCTGGGTGGAATGTTATCTGATTATTACTCTTCAATGATTTAGACTAAACTAATATATGTATGTACTTAAGTCGATTTTCAAAAATAAATAAAAGAAATTTAGAAAAATTTTTACAAGGTTATATCCGCATGCTACATATTACAAGTGACTTCGTAATGGGCAGATGGCATCCATAATACAGTAATATAAAAAACAAGGAACCTGTAACACGGAGAATCAAAGGTAGCTCTATTTTTCCTTAAACATGGAAAAAATATATAATATTATTCCTAGCAAAAAGCCCATGCAAAAATTGAGATGAAAGAAGTCTGACAGTGCCAGGACTCGAATCTGAAATCTTCCACTTTCCGGGCGGATGCTTATTGCCAATTAAGCTATGGAGCCAGAGAGTACTACTAGCCGTTTAAAGAGTTTCTTGTCTACAAAATGTCCCAAAATAGTCTCATAGGATGTTTTGGATAGATAGCTTAATTGGCTAAAGCATCAAGAAATGGGAAAATTCTAGGTTCGAATCCTGGCCCTGGCATACCTCTTCCATGTCCATTTTACCTTGGGATTTATCATTATATTATTCATATCCTTATTAATTAAAGTAAACGCGATCATCAGTAAAAGCTGAAGACTTGCCATTTAGCTGACAACTTGATATCGACTTGTTGCGGTCTGGGGCACTGATAAAACACTGCGGTGTTGCTCCACTTCTCTTAATCCACGCTAATCCTCGTCCAAATCCCTCGTCCTGATTCTCCCTTGCCCTAAATTTCATTTCCCAGCCTCAATCGACCTGTCCCTCCAACCCAAAGAGGTTCAAGATTGTCAAGATAGCAGGTGAAACATTTTCTGCTGATGCTATTGGGGACGTAAACGGCACAGGAGCAATGGACCACGTACGAGGCCGCCCACGAGACATCTCAGACTGACTCGCACACCCTTAGCTGACGGAGCTATTTTCTTGTAAACGGTCACACGTGAAATACGGGATGAGTGAGGATTTGGCCTCCTAACATTTAGGGCATGCAAATCAGAGCATCATAACAACACCCGGAGGAATTTGAACGTGAACTTACTAGGGAAGCTGCATTTAATGGGCAACGATAAAATAGAGGAGCAGCATAATGAGTGGTCTTAAAGAATAGGATAGGTTAATTGTACGTAGGTATTATACAGCTGAAGTAGTGACGGGTGTGACGGGAGATGGTGGAGTGAAAAAAGATGCAATAGAATGAATGGTTGCGTCTAACGCAGATGTCGTCGCATAACAGCAACCATAATAGCTGCCATTCTCAGGAGGAGAAATATGGAAAGGGTTGACAAACCGTTAAGCAATCGAGAATTGAGGGAATTTTCCCTGAAACCGAACGTTTGAACTACAGGAACTGTGTGAATTTTCACTAGTTAAGAATTATCACTTAGCCATGTGCATTATTTCTATGCCCCATCTGTATTAACACACAAGGATTCTTCGCTTGATAAATATTGTCAATTTTATCTAAATAAACACATTCAAACATGAACTGTTACGAAAAGAAATTAAAACAACGAATTTTAGATGAAACGTTTGAATAAGAATTATCGTGAACACATAGTATCTGTCCTGCTACAAAAGTCAATAAATTAATAACGTAAGTGAATTGTTAATGAAACAGTATAAAAATATTACCGACAATTCCAAAAGATTCTAACAAAGAATTATTAACGCGATAGCAACGGAAGACTTTCGAATATCCTAGGAAGTCAATAAAAATATTGAGTTATAAACTCCGCATAAATAATCCCGAAATTAAAGGAAAATTCAGGTCTAATAACAATCACATTGAATGCTACGAACAGTATTATTCCTTCAATTATAACGGTGCTTTTACTCCTTGCATTAATAGTATTCTGGCACGGAAAGAAAAGCTATCGCGAAACTACTTCATTCTTAATCTCACCTGATATACCTCAATCCCTCTCCAAAATTTCCGGGAGGTGTATAATATTTTCCATTCAACATCGTGAGTTTCTTTAAAATAAAGTATCTTCTTTTTTATGTATTTGCATATTTTTCTCACAATAAAACAGTGAAGGATTTCTTTGACTCATGAGCCAAGAACCGGAAATAGCGGCAACGAGTAATATTTACGAGTGAAAGGCCTGCGGTGAGGTACTTGGTAAATGTTTAATGTTTTATCGGAGAGCATAATTGTTTATTGATCAAATTTCTCACAACTTCTCTCTTAACGGCCATGTAAACCATACTTCGATAAATTCAAAATGTGAGCATGTGCGGTTCACAATGAATGAGTCATAAGGCACTTCAAAACGTCTCTCGTTATTTATGTCGTAAGCCGCTGGTGTTTATCATCGGAGGTCTTTAAAATTTCTTACTTCTTTCAAAGAGTGAAAGGAATTTTTTCATAAAACAAAGTAATGCCGGCTTCATCTCGCGATATAGAAAAGAGCAAATTTCCATAATACACCTCCGAGAGTCTGAGGCACGTCAACTCATCCATAACGTCATCGAAATGGATTCCTACCAACCGCCTTTTACCCTTTGGCCTCGTAATCGTCGCCTGCTCATTTTCTCTTCTTTTTTTATACATAAGGAGCTTACTTTGTCTAACCCATTTCATTCCGGAACCTATCACTTTTTGGTGCTACGCCTTTTTCTTGGGAATATATGATACTTTTGTGGTTTCCTGACGTTTCTCATCTGATGATGCATCGTTGCTGGGAGACGGGGATCGCACGTATTCCGCATTGATGTGTAGCGAAAGCCACTTCTCCACGGAGAAGACGGTTAGGTTTCGGTTTTTCTTATTTGAATAACCGGGGAGAATTTACGACGTAAGCACCGAGGTTGATGAAGAGACATCACACGTCTACATTATGTATTTCAAACGAACGTTAAGGAGGGAATCAAAACGTACAGTCAGCCGAAATTATGTACTTACACTTTTGGAAAACAATCCTGTATAAATATTTCTGTATAAAATTTATCTAATAAAATTTAGACTAATACAAGTTACCATTTTCCTATAAAATTACAATTGTCTAATATAGTTGTTGTTAGCCTAATGAGAATTATAAGTGTGACGAAAGAGAGTTCTCTCAACGAACTATTTGACCATGGTAACTCATACAACAGTTTGCAGAACTGATAAATGTCCCTGAAGCAATCTCATCTCTTTGAGCACCTTTGAGAATTGTGTAGGTTAAAAGTTAACTTTTATAAATCTCATGGTGTCTCAAAATAATCCAAATCAAAATATTTATTCATGTAATTCCTTTCCCGAATACATATTTTTGGCTGTCTCCTTAAATGAACATTTCTTTCTTTCGACCTTCATTTATGCGTATTTAATACTTAACAATGAAAAAATGGAATAAGCCAATTTTGACTTCGTATTGACGAGTTAATATACACGCAACAGACACATGATTCAAACGTATCACATAATTGTCACGATACGATACGACACGATACGTGCACGACACGAAGGGCAATTTACGCACTGAGAAGAAACCTATAATTGTATACACTTATAATATGAGGTATGGTAATGTCATTTTACTAAAGGATAATACACAGAGCAGCTTGGCTTTCAATATTTAGTAAGCTTCAACATCAAGGGAAAGGACGCAAATGCGTAGTGCTTTGCAATATTCATTGAGAATACTCAATATTTCAAATAAATTGCTCATTATTCATTGAAATTTTGAGAAATTGCCATGCCTAACTTCTTCATTGCCTACAATGAGTCCATGGGTTGGAAGTAGTTAATTGCGTACTTGCCAAATTATTATTTAAGAATCGTAGCAATATTTCAATGCCGAGAATAGATTTTGAGTTTATATTTTGATGTTTTTTCTAATTTAATTACATGATGACAGAGCATTGCTTCGAAACATGAGTCGTGTTTGTGACTTGTTGCAAGGTCTAGGAATAAATAGCCATCGTGAAAGTTTTCTCATTTGGTCTGATGTGCGATTACGTGCGGCAGAGAAAGGGGTACCGACATTGTAGTGTCATTCGTTTGGCCCAACACGAATTTGCAAACGCGCCTTTTCCAAGCGGTCTTCGTCCGCAGTGGAGATATACGGAAGCGTGCGCGAGCACAGGGGTAGTTTTGGCGAGTGGATCGATGAAGGGAAGGGAGAGAGTCCCTTAGGAGTTCCCTACTCCCGGGATTTCGGGATTAAGGTTTCTCCAAATCCAGGATCAGGGATTGACTTTTGGAATTATTGCGAAGATAAATAAGGAATATAACTGAAAGTGTAACAAGTAGTCCTAGTACTACCGCAGCTGCCCGAATTAATTTAAATCGGCAAACGAATACGGATGAAGAATGTAATCTCCCTGAATTACAAAAAAATTTCGGAGTTGGAGATGGAGATCCTTAGAAAACAACCGAATGGAAGATAAACAGTGCGGAATAAAGATTCAAATATACATTCAGAAGTTGACGTAATGGAATATATATCTATTATTCGAAAAACGTAGGAAATTATCTCAAATTCTTTAAAGAAGTTGTCCAACCGCAAAATTTAGAGACGAAGATGCGATTATCTTCTGTTTAAGTTATGACATTTCTTAATAAATAAGTTTCTAAAATTTTTAAAGAAACGTTCATACTATTTTTCGCGCACTTTAAATTCTTAATACTAGATTTTTTCCACCACGATTACCACGTAATGATGATTATTCGCCGATTAGATGGGTGTCGAAATATAACACTTATACTCGGATTCTTTGGATCAAAAAATGAAATTCTCTACAACTTCAGCAGTTTTTCATTTCCCCATCGCGTTTTTTTATTTATATAATCGTTGTATAATTAATCATAATTTACTTCTTTGCTTCGTCAGTTTATCGAAAAAAACACTCCTTTAGAACTGGGTTCTCGGGATAACGATGGGATCACAAAAGAATATTATTCTCGCAGTTAATAATAAACTGAGCGGAACTGTTGGGGGGGATTCCGGTATTATTTTTTTTATATTAAGCTTTCTCTACTCTTGGCCTCTTATTTTCGAAAAGTTTTTGAGTTAATATTTTCAAAGCCAGAAAGCTCAAAGTGTATTCAACGGTAGATGAACGAAACTGGAATGTGTTATCTTTGGGAATGGAAAGTTTGATGTAATTGATTTTGATTTTAAGCAATCCCGATTACAATGAGAAATATTTAAACGATCAATCAGCACGGGCGTTATTAATTCACTGCGGTATAATGAATTCTTGTGAAGGTAACAAATTTATACTCGAGGTGGAATTTTAACGGCAGCATTAACTTTAAATTTAGTATCTTGATTATATCATCAATATACAATCCATAAAAAGTTAGTAGAATTGTTAAAAGTGCTTTAACAGCTGAGACAATTTCGCACATAAGGTTTCCCATTGAATGATGAATCCAACCTGGGACCGCTTTCACTGAAGGAGAACGCTCTACACACTTTGCTATCCGGAACCAGTTCACCTAATTATAATCTATTTCAATGTATTAGTTAGATAGTATACATGTTACCTCCTCTACTCGAAAACAGAACCCTAAAAAGTGATGTAAGACTGTATTTCGTAATAATCTGATTTTCGACTTTTATTTTCAGTAAGAATAGAAAAGTAGCTTTACATGCTTACGCCCCGGTGGCATCCACGCATTACCTCAAAATCCTTCGAAGCGACAGCGAATCTGCCTCCATCCATGTGTGACCAAGCATATAATATCAAAACGCGCAAAGAAACGAAATAGAGAAGTCGACGCAGTTAATATGAATCCTGGAATCCGAATGCGTTCCGAAGTGAGTTTAAAATATTTTTCAAGAAAACTGGCTCAGAGTCAAGAATCGTGAACGAAAAGGGCTTGCCAAAAAAATAATAAAATGTCCCTCGGAGAGCTGGTGACGGAAAAGAAAACTTCTTCAGACGTTGGGAGTTAATGCGATAAGTTATATTTATGGCATTAATAAGAGTAAAATAATGGGTGTCGGTTGCGGAAGAGCAATTCCGCGCTAATATCATTCTCAAGAGACAAAAAACAAAGTAATTCCAAATGTGAGTCAAGTAACTTCTCCTTCAAGTGCTTCCTAATTCTTGAGACAAAATACATTCACTAGAACTCAACGTTAAGGAAGCGTCGTTCGCGCTCGCAGCTTTTTCTTCGTGTCCTGCTTAACTCATTTTTTACCTCACTTCAGCAGTTGCGTCTTTAGGAGGGGAAGATGTATCGTTTAAGCGTAGTTCTCCCAGAGATAGCAAAAAAAACAGGAATTTGCGGCTGAATGAGAGAGTCAACACAGTAAATAAAATAAAAAATAGAAAATATAGTTATAAAACAGCTCCTCTATCGGATATTTCACTAATAAAGGAAGGAAAGGAATACACTCCAGTCTTTCTTGAATGAATAGTTAACTCTCTTTTATTCCTGCCTTTCAGATTAAAAAGATAAGGAAGTAAATCAATGCCTTTATCTTAGCTAACAGTTTTCAAAACATTATTATGATAATTGCTTTCGAAGAAATAAGATTTATTTCTGAAAAAGGAGAGGTTTAAAGGCCTCTCTCAATTCCATAATATATGTCATATTCAGAGCTTAACTTACATTTTTGTTGGGGAAAATATAGCATCAAACAGTCATTTAGTATTTTTATTTTAACAGTTGATAGAACATTCCTATTCACGCAATATACGTCAAGCGCAAAGAAATAAATCGCCTTTGATATTTTTCAAGCAGATAGGATAGGATAGGATAGCCAAACTTAGTCAGACCTTTCTTTTAAACTACATATGAAATTGATACCATAACATTGAAATTTTTAATATACCACTCCATATTGTCTAAAATTCCGTACTTTACACAGAGGTATTTGTCTCCGTTACTACATATACTATTGGGCGAAAACAGGGCTTAATTGCGGATATTTTCATGATGTACACATAGATAAAAGAATATATATCAAAACAATAATAATGAAATAAAATAAATATTTGTATATACTTTCATTCGCTGCAACTATTTTGTCAGTTCAACCGCTGGCGAGTCATAATCGGGGTTACATCCGTCTTATACATGAAAGATAGACGAGTAAGTATTGTATTTTTCGGGAAAAGCTTTACGGGAACACTTTGGCTATTTCGTCAAACCTATTTGAAAACAACGGCTCACTTAAAGTTGGAGATTATGACCCATCTAAAACCTCCGTAATAGCGAAAGTTCGCACGCTTAAACGTCTATTACGATATACCGTACTTGAAATTACACACTTCAGTGATAAATCGATGCAGAAGAACTCGGAACTCACGCTTCGACCTCCATTTAACCTCCACCCACGACTGTTTTCGCAAAGTATTCCCCAAAGGAAATTAACTTTCGCGAGAAATGAATTATAACTGTTCAATTGCCTAAAGAACACCCGGGTACGCTTCGAAGGGGAAATTGAGTAATCTTTTATTTTAATATGGCTGCCAAAGGGAAAACAGACGAGGATTTGCCGATGTTATATATTGCCCCGTGAGTTAAGTATGCGCAAAAAGATGGCAGAAAAGGAATGTGAAGGCACCTGGAAAGAGGGGCAAAGAGATGAGAATGGATTACGTAGAAGAAGATGAAGGTTGGAAGAAGAAAGAGATTTAAGGCGGAGGAGCGCATCGTGGAAAGAAGAGTTTTCCCCTCGCTGGAGATTGAAAGAAAAAAATCTCTGCCGGAGAAAAATAATGAGACAATAGAGAACCGCGGTCGCGCAACTTTCAGAGCTTCAGTCCACTTTCGTCTTCGAGCAAGAGCGTCGCTCGCTATGCTCGTTTCCTTTATTCCGGAGTTTCAATTGCAATAAAAGGAAAGAGCTTACGGAAATCCTCATCTATAAACTACCTTCTTAAAAGGTGATGTTTCACAACAAAGCACCTTAGTTTTCTGTAAGCCAGTTGGAATGAAGCGAAATTGCGATAGCTCGGTTCGATTGAGCGCTGTAAATATATTACGACTGCCTTGTCGTTGAGCTTAAGTAAATATTTGAGAAAAAACGCAGCTGTGAAGTTTAAATTGAAAGTAAAATCTTAACAGATTTATACATTATTAATATAGGCACAGTACCTATGGAAGAGTTTTAGTAGTAGTAACTTAAAAAGTGCTTCGATGATTTCTTACAAGAGCCACCACCACCAACGGGAATCGAAGACGGAACCGCTTTCTCCGAAGTCGAACGCGTTACACGTACGGCTACCCGGAGGCCCTGGCTAAAATTTAATTTTTAACTTAGGCTATCCTAACGAGTAAAATAATCAATGACTTAGTCAAAGGAATGCATTAATTCCGTTAATTCCATTAATCCAGGGATTAAAGTTTTCAATTTTATAAATTTAAACCGTCCTGACTTATGTAGGGATAAAAAAAACTCGATTTTCTATATTTCGAATTCTGTATTTTATATTCTGCACAATACGCATATTAGCATCGAATTTAACATAGATACAGTAGGATCAGCATTTATGAGCATTCCTTTTTTATGATGCGTTACATAACGTTCTAAATATTATGATGGATATCATCCTTATTTCCCCTCTATGAAATAAAATTGACAATTGCTTCGAAGGAATCCAAACAATATAATCCGGGGAAAGTCATCAAACCACTGTTTTAATTCTTCTTGTGCACTAAATATTATAGAATAGGAGTTACACTGGCACTATTTAAAGAGCGTAAACATTTATATACACCCGAAAATACATTCCTCTCCGGTAGGAATGAAACATCAAATGTTTCACCAGTCCGACAGAGCAAAAGCAAAAGTTTCTCCTATTTTGTGAAAAAAACTCAATAATTACTATAATAAAGATAATGGGGAACATATCTTTTATCATACGAAGTACCACCAGGCGTCACTGAATATTACTTTCTTTTATCTTTTCATTTTGATAGTATTTTCACCGGTCACTGTACTCATATTAAAGTTCAAACGTAGACGAATGCTTGAATGATTAAGGAGATGCTACGTTCACATCGAAAAGTCCGTAATACAACCCATTTTGTGAGTTTTTCTTTTCTTTCCCTTTCAATTTTATTCTGGCATGCATTCCTGCCAAATACCGTTAATAGCTGCCGCTATTGACGGTATCCAGGAACACATCATGATAATCGGTGGCATAGCCAGGGGAGGTTTTGGGTATTAACCTCCACCAGAGCAATAACGGGTTTTTAAAAATCGAGGTTATGGGAGTTAAATTGTAATAGATTAAATATTTACAGTTACACACGCCACTGGTGTCTCGCAGGGAATAAATGTCTAAATTACCAAACCACTGTGATAATGATGCTCTTAAATAACCAAGAAGTACCATACACGAGCGTGATTTGTAAAATATTCGAGAGAATGATAGCGGATTACTTAAGAAGCGTGTGGGATAAAGATAACTGGATCAATGATAGTCAGCATGACTTTAGAAAAGGACACTCATGCGAAACTCAATTATTATGCTTTAACAGAGATTTGGTGGAAGCATATGACAAGGGAGAACAGGTCGACGCAATAATAATTGATCTATCTAAAGCTTTCGACGTAGTAGATCATAATATACTAATGGAAAAAGTGTATCGAATATGTATAGACCCTAGGATAGGTCAGTGGGTTGAGTCATTTCTATGTGGCAGAACTCAAAGGGTCGTGGTCGGTAATGAGACTTCTACCGCTATAGATGTAACATCTGGAGTTCCTCAGGGAAGCGTTTTAGGTCCCTTGCTATTTTTAATATACATTAACGATATGCCCGATAGGCTCAAATCCAGCATTCGCCTATTCGCAGATGATTGTACAATTTACAGGACTATTAGAGGTGTTGAAGTTTGCGTAAAACTACAAAGCGATTTGGATGAATTAAACGCTTGGCTCAGAAAGAATAAATTAAAGTGTAATGCAACGAAAAGTAAAATAATTAACTTTAATCGGGATAAAATTCAATTTGATTATAGTTTAGGAGGTTCATCTATACCCAAAGATAAAAGTGTCCGATACTTAGGAGTTATATTCAGTAATAATTTGAAGTGGGTGAATCACATTGATTTCATAGCAAGTAAAGCCAATAAGACCTTAAATTTTGTTATAAGAAATCTAAGAAANTTATACTCATATACGAGTAATGGCTTGATTCATATAATTCTCGTGCAATAACTCGATAAAGAAAAGTCTCGCTCTCAAACTTCGGTTTACATTCACGTCTAGGCAATCAAAGCCAGATACTCCGAACACAGCAACAAAGATAGGCAGCTTCTACGAGTTGGCAACAGCGGGATTCTAACCAAGTTTAATTCATCATTCATTGAATTACAAAACGATTTCCTTCTGTTTTGTCTCAAGTCATCGACTTGAGAAGGCGTTGAAACCGCAGCGGCGCAAGAGAAATTGCTTCCCCTCGCTTCCTCGGAGCATCAAGATGACGCTAATGCGTTGAAACAGGTTGCGTCTTCATGTCCCGAGGAAGTACCCGAGTTTCATAAAGTTCGAGGAAAACGGTATCCCCGCTGAGAAAAATACGTTTTATTCGAAGTTAATTTTTGCTTTGAAATCGCCGGTCTGTGAGAGAGAAGGGTCTAGTGAAACATACCCGTGGAGATGTTAAACTATCTCATCATTGTATCCTTTAAGATTTGCAGTTGTATTCTGTCCTCTTTTGTGTAATACTACATCTGCTGTGATGTTTGATCGAACTTTGTATGAAGTTTTTGGGTTCCTATTGGGCCTCTCAGGAATACTACGGATGTTTTATACGAAGCGTCGAACCCGAGGGTTACCTTAACTGAAATGCCGTTAGTCTGCGTCAAATATCAAGAAATCCCAATGACTTACGTTAATAATAAAACAACATTAATATATTTAGCATTTCTTCATTACTATTTTGAATTGTTCGTAATTATTACAAACTACACCTTTTTATTTGATGGAAAAACTACGTTAAAGTTTAAATTGATTGAATTTGTAGCACCATCATAATACTCGTTTTTTACGGTAAGACTTCTGAGTGATACTTAAGTTACTATGCTTCACCTGACAACACCACAAAAATTGGTTTCCGCAGTAGGAATTTTCGAAAATATACGTATTCTTGGGGTGATTCCTCCTAAGGAGGAAGAGTTGGATACGAGGGGAGACTCATCTTGCAAGTGTTGGTCTGTTTTATATTATTTGAATGTACGACCTCGTATTGGCTTAGGTTTTCCCGATGATCTTCATGGGCAATCCTTGCAAAATATTTGCCTCCATATTTTGACAATTGTGGTGCGAGAGTAATTTTAATGACTCTTTAATGCTTATGTGTAAACTTTTAAAAAAGAGAACATCATAGGATGGAATTGAAATGTCTTCTGATTCTGGGCAAGAAAATATGACATAAAACAAAATTTAAGTCGTACAGGAAATAAACTGGGACTCCATTAATGAAGAGTAGATTGGTTTTAGATATTAGATTCAATTGGGTCTATAGATAAATAGATAGATAGCTCTATAAATGATTTAACTTAGATTCTCTATTCCACGTAATGGTTTATAAAGCCTTAAAAAACCCTGACCCTAGTAGCCCTTTGCTTTGCTAAAGTTACTTAAAAAACCGAGAGAAGAAATTTTAGTGAAATAAGATAGAATCTGTTGTCATCCACGAATTCATTATCAAACCATTTTACTCGAGCATAATGAACCGTTTGGACTAGAGGGAAATTCTACGGAAATTTAGAAAATGAAATTAGTAAATTCCATTCTATCGTTTCAGTGATTTATAAATTTGGCTGTTTTTTCCATATACTGGAATTGTGTGTGCACGAAATTTCTTTGTAATCTAGATTAATAATGTGACAAAGTAACTTACCCCTAGAATTCTTGATGTAATACCTTTGGACGAACAGAAAAACTGATAGAAACATTTCGGATTTCTCAAAAGTTTTTTTCGACTGGAACGTCAGTCAGACCAAAGTAATAAAATTATAAACTCATATGAATTACCCTATTCTCCCATATTAAATGTCTTTTCCGGGGTGGACGAATTTGAATTCCACTGGTGTCTTACGCAATTCGTTTTTGAGGATGAGAATGTATACGATGAATATGTATACTTGGACCTTAATTAGCTATCGAAACCAAAATTTGGGTCTGAAAAATTAATGGCTGATTCGATCATAAACAGTTCGTAGATCTTTCGTAAATAATCGTGAGAGATGGCAGTTGGGCGATTCATTAGTCAGTTCTCGATTTCATGGAGAAATAAACATGAAAATAACCGGCAGCAATACGTAATACCGAGGAACTTTCCCCTATCTTCCTAGATAAATATTTATATTTCGTAATAGGAGTAATTCGAAAAGCAACAATTGTTAAATAAAACTAAGTTTTAAAAAAACGATACAAATAGCTTTTACTAATCCACAAAAAGATTCGTTGGCGACTAGTTTCGACTAATCATAGTCATTATCAAGCCTGATATCAGGCTGATTAGTCGAAACTACGGCCTCCTCCGAAAATTTTAATTCGAAAATGCATGAACCGAGCGTTGATAATTTTCCTTGCAATGTTTATTTCAATTGTTATTTACTAAATAATATTAACTAAATAATACTTTCAATTGTAAAGAATAAAATTTTTCAAACTTTTCATATTTTTTGAGTGAAAGTTTGTCTTCTTCGTGCTAATTTTCGTTTTCGAGTGAAATTTAGCTGGTTGCTAGAGAATTTCGAACAGAAAAATTACTTAGTAATTGGGAAACATTAAATATGTTACTGGATTGTTTACGGCCGGGCATTGCATCATCTTTAAAACTTACTCATAGATAATGAAAGCCATGGAAAATTGTAAACAAACTTCAGTTTCCACGATCCTGAAGATACAAAAGGAATGATTTGGCCATTTTTTTCGCCCCATTCCTTCAAATTGATTTATTTATTAGCTTGATTTATTTCTCTCGATCACGCAGTGATTTTCGGACTTTTCTGAAGAGACATTCTTAATTCCCGTGAGCCTTTTCGGAAAAGAATTCATATGCAATATATGCCGCCCTCATGATTCTAGGATATCGAGTCGGTTTACACAGCTATAGGTTAGAGGTTAAAAAAATACTCCATAAGGCAAGCGAAACTCGCGCTCAGAGACAAACGGGAAGCTCCGGACTACAGGTAATCCTATATACTTGGTTTATACAGCTATAGATTATGATGCACCATAATTATCTTAATTTCTTCTTATATATCGAGAAGAATTCTGGTGAGATTCTTCGATTGATAGTTAAACAGATTTGATCTAGCTCTTACTCTTGAAAACTTTTCTCTACAACTTTCCCATGACTCTTCCATGTATTGTTTATTTACTGTTTACATTCGTTACATTTATAATATGTCAAAAGTATATTGGCCAAGGTTAAAGAGATTTATTAAAGGTTGCAGGCTTAGGGCAGATTGGTTTTCCAGGGAAAGTATTCGAAGATAAGGTGAGCAACCTCAGCAAAATCTCATCCTCTTCCCCAGAATGCCACCATCGCCTTCGTGAGAACGGTGTTCCGGAAAAGAGAAGGAAAGAAAATCCCCTTCCTAATGTCTCCATTCGAAACCAATTGAATTGAGCCATTACAGTAATTGAGGCAGACCACGTGAGCAGTGGGTATCGGCCATCTTCTGATTTGGCGGGAAAGGAAGGGATCACAAAATGGACGGCAAAGATTAGCTGATGATATTGGATGCAGATAAAAGGATGGGAAAGGGTTGTGAACGGGAAAAGGTTCTTTATTAAGCGAGTGTGAAAGGAGAAAGGAAAAGAGAGCGATAGCAGAGACGAATTTAAGGTTGAGGCATTGATTGAAAGACTACCGTCGAATAATCCCTTCACCTCGTAAAATATGAAATGGAAGGACGGATATAATGGCCAGATCTGCCGAAGTATAAGTGACGTAGGGTGAAAGAAATTGAGGTAACGGAAAAGGATGGAAGTAGAGGACTTTTTCTTTTAAGGGTGGGTCATATAAAATCTCTAACAGCATAAGCTGTTCTCCACTAGCATCAAATTCACTGAAGAGAGTGCCCAGTTATGACCTTATCCGACGTAAGAGCTCGATCCAAAGTCGTTGTTTTACCAGCACTTTTGACGAACGAGCTCAAAAACCTCGTATGCCTAATACTCAAGAGTAAAACTGAAGGGTGTGATATAGCTATCGAAATAATTTACTTACATTCTTGCACTACTTTGACCTTATGAACTTAGAAAATTATATATTATTAACTGTGTACTGCTTTTTGAGCAATTATTCAATACATATTCCATTGTAAGCATAACCATGCAAGTCCAAACCTTAGTTCAAATTATTGTAAGCTAAACTCGCTACCAAATGTCACTTTTATCAAAAGTTCAATCTTAAAATGTTAAACGACAAAGCGTTAGATGTAAGAAGATAGTTAAATGGCTCAATGATCTGGACCTCAAGAAAGTAGTATTACATTCCATCCTACTTTCAATTCCAATTTAAAGTATTTCGGCGATTTCTAGAAAGAGAACTGTATCCGCAATTTCCCATACCGTCCTAATTTACATAGAATTTCAATACTCTGAGTAACTTGTAAGGGATAAAAGGAAAGATATTTTCGTTAGTTATTCTTAAAAGTTCTGAAAATCCGTGATTTCGCTTATTATTTCAGGCTTTGCTATGGCAATACTCTAATAGTTTAGTCATTTCTACATTTTTATGCACGATTTAATTTTTTTAATGATGTTCAATGTTACTTGCTAGAAAATTTCACGAGATTAAATATGAAACAAAACGCATATTACATATTGGATTGAAATTTTCAAAATGTCAAGGATTAGCTATGAAAAGTCTATTTCAACTCTCTATTTAGGGATTTTAGAAGCTTTCTCGCATCAGACAAGATTGTTACAGTGTGTAAAATAGAATTTATGAATCTCATTTAGTATTTGAAATCATAAAAATCCTCACGATTTTTTCCATGATATATCTGTAACTACTTCGATTTTAAATGAAATATGTATCCAAGCAAGCCGTTAATGTAATTCAAGATCATTTTCTTTTCAATTTTACTGTGCGGATTGTACAAATTTGCGGAGGTGTGGCCTAGCATATTGCTAATCTTAATTTCTGAAACTGGCTTCTCCATACGAGAAAATTACGCCTTTAGACAGGACATTACAAAATGAAATGCCATGAAATTTTCTCTTTCTCTTATTTTATAAATTTGATCTGAATCGTTTCGACCTATACCCTCCAAGATTCTCGGCTTGCACTACCTCAAATTATGGCTCAACTTTTATAGGCCAAATGTATGGTTACCGGAAAAGTTCCGTGCGTTCCGCTCCCCAATTGTGTGTACCGACCTTATCTGGCTGTTAGTTACCCGAGGCCCCGACAAGGAAAAGAGCGGAGCTTTTTCCCATAACTATTCCGAATGCTCTCGAATATCACCGCTTCTTTCCTCCCCGCGCCACTCCCCTTACAGAATGGGCTGCGGCAGGAAATTATCTTCTCACCGACCCATTTTTCGAAAGCTCCAACTCGTGATTTGATCTCGGAACTCTTTAAAAAGTCCTCCGCGGCTTATCAAAAGTCGGCTTTCATAAGGAAACGCGAAGATTACCTCGCCTCAAATCCCTTGCGTTAAAAGGATTTCTCCGAATGTACAGTTGCGTGTGCTACTGACGTTATAGTTTGTCGATAAAATATGTTTTCCTAAGTGAAATGTCACAATGCGTATGATGGCGCTGCTAAACCATAAGCTGATATTAGGGGGGTGAATTTAGATGCGATGCCTGCGTTCTCTTGTTCCAAACAGCTTCTTTATAGAAGGGCAATCTTTGGAGATCATGAGGAAAAATGTTCGAGTGTAAATTTTTGTCAGTTGTGTAAATTGAAATCAACGATGGAATTTCCTTTGCTTATTGATTATGAATGCATCGCTTAATCGCTTGTGTCGAACTAAGTGAATACCAGATGTAATAAGTATTAAATGAATTTATTCTTGGAAATTTGCAGAATATACTCCATGTCCACAGAATCCCTTCCAGCTTCTATTCCGTTGAATTATAGAACTTTAATTATTATCTTTGATTATTTGATCTTTAATTATTAGACTGTGACCCTTCAAAAATGTGTATTTTCAATTACACGATAAAATGTGTGATGTTCAGTATTAATAAGGTGTGGAATAAGACAAAAAGAAGCCTCTGATGGATTGTTCAAGCTTATGCAGTAAACCTCCTCAACTCGTCCAAAATATATATTTTTGATGAATAAGGTAGGTTTGCAATATTCCGAGGTATGAAATGTCAGATAAATGACTTGAGCCTGTGTATGGAGTCTATACGTATACACGAAAAATATGTCTATATGTATATACGAAAAATATCTTAGAAAAATGTCTGGTGACTTGAAGGACAGCTTTAAAATAACTCCCCAAATCCTTCAATAATGTCGAATTGTTTATTAACACGATTACACAACATGTGGTAATAAATTGAGTGGCATTAAATGGAGGGAAAGGTCGAGAAATGAAATGGAGAGGAAGGAAATGGAAAGGAGATTGGATGATAATCAAAAGATACGCACTAATTCTAAGAAATAAAATCCAATTAATAAAAAAATATAGAATTTTGAAGAGCGGATAAAGCTCTCAAAGGCGAAAAGAAATGAAAACCAAAGATGTTTTTAACTAACTTAACATTAGTTGCTATGATTATTATGGATATGTATGTACAGAAATAAATAATTCATGTAAAATTATAATTTATTATAAATAAATGAAAAATAATAATTTTGATTGTCAAATCAATATTAATTAGTATTTATCAATTAATTATAATTGAATTTTCTTAAATGAAATTCCATTTTTTATTTGTCTTTTATCTAGACTGTCAATGTAGAAAGAAAGATGTGCATTTCCAAGAAGCTCTTCGAAGGGCCATTAAAGAGTCATTCCCTTTCTCTGTTTCATTATTAATTTATCATCCACGCACCATTTGAATGCAATGAAATACCCCCCATACATTTATATTATTGAGCATATATCACGTTTTACAAGTCATGGTAATTTTTAATCATCGTATGAAGCATTTTTGGACTTATTTCATTGATGGCTATACTATTTTTATCACCATGGTAATGAATTCCTTTTGGTAGGCCCCATGGTGATTTCTTAGAGGTCAAATAATGACAAAGGTGGAAGGATCGCTGCCCTTTCCTCACCTACTTCACGTTTTTCTATTTCTTCGTAAAATATGGTAAGCAGCCATTCCTGTGCGGGAGTTCAACCAATATCAATGACGTGGAAATTTTTCCATCAAACCTATTCACGTAAGAATAAAAGAGGGCAAGCTCCCTACGCTCTACTGGTTCATTCGCGTCAATCTCTACTTTCTCAGAATCTGTTTCGTGCGCGACATGCAAAATTTTCTATAGGCCATCGCATGCAAATCGAACCGTGCCAAAGGAAAGAAAGCAACGTTGGACCGATCAGATAAAAAAATTTTGATAGCTGCAAGCATATTTTTCGAGGTGTCAAGTCAACTAAATTGATAGGATGAATGAACTCTACTGAAAAGAGATATTATTTGACAACACATTTATGGAAATCATCATGGAAAACAATTCGTCCGTTGACTTGGGATCTGCTTTATTTGCGAAAATCGCTGCCGATGCAATCTTATCGAAACACGGACGCGCGTCAAAAGAATTTCATTTAACTCATAAAAAATTAATGTTCTCAACCTCGGAAGTCATTGTATATGCTTCATAAGCCACCATTTGAGCGATAGGTACTCCAAAAACTCTGTGAATGTCGTTATGAAGACGAGTGGGTACATAACTACCCAGTTATTTATTCCAATGGATGGATTGATGGAAAAAATCGCTTCACATTTGCACCTTACGTACACTTTTTTATTCGAAGGTCTTAACTCCTCGTTCATTAAGAGATATAATCATGATAAGTGCAATATCACCATAATTTAATCTGAGAACCTTTCACAAAGCTCCGAAAAAAAACGATGCTAAAATTTAATTGGCTCAGTGAGTTTAGGGCATCGGTTACCCCAAATTACTCTAATGAATTTATTTTTTCTCAACATCCAATCTAAGCTCCATTTTGGTCGTGAAAAAATGCGCAATGAAAGAAAAATTTTTCCGAAGATAGTGCTTGACGTGAATCTACCCCAACCATATTAAATTACTTCATCCTTTTCATCTCCATCATTTTCAAGCCTTACTAACAACGTTATATTACACATTCTTATGATTATGTCAAAATTGTCATAAAAATAGGTTTTCTCAGTGATTAATTTCCATTCCTCGGCAAATCCATAGCTGACATTGCGTTTCTCTCACTTTATAAAGTGTAGTATATATTTGCTGGAACAAATTTTATAACAATATTTTTGTAACAATATCAAAAGAATGAATTTTTTTAAGTGATATCTCATCTTAACAGTGGTGTCGTTGAGTACATATTTCTGTTCACTCGTCACTCGTATACGCCCTTATATTGCCATTGAATTCTGCTCCAATGTTTTAGGTTGATATCCAATAATAATAATAATGTTACAGACTAATAAATATATCCATAAACAATCTGATACTGATTTACATTCTATAGACGCAAAATCCTACGTAACCAAAACAAGATTAAATATTTCAATATATTATTATCACAGAAACACTACAAGTAGAAAAAACATCTGGTGGCAGTGGTTATACATTACATATATATCATATATATGTACATACAGTCGTGCATAGTCAAGTAAAAGATAATTACTCCTCATTCTGAACAGACAGTATATCTTCACTATTGAAAGCGTCCGCAACTCTTAAATTTGCTCTTTAAATATTTAACCTTTATTCTCCATTCCAGATTTTCTTCAAGTTACCGACTTCTTGCAACGTTTGTTCCCCTTAAATTATACTTATAGTGAGTGATTGGTATTTTTTAAGTACTTAAATATGTATAATGCTATCAGTCTCTTTAATGATAAAGAATGATTCCACAAAAGTATTCCGCAGATTGTTTGAATACATATGAATAATTTTGTTTACGTATTTGAAGAGTGGCAAACTTATAAAAAACGGAAAATTATTCCGCAAATAATAGAATTGTAAACGCTCTAATTATGCTAATTGTGAGGATACGCGCAGTAATTGAGAAAGTGAATTCTTGAAACAAAATCTTACATTCGGCAACGCAAATAAATCTAGTGTTAATATGTAAAAGTTTTAACGGGCAGTCTTAAATTTGCCTACAAAAATTTGGAAGCATAAAACTAAAATCGTATTTAATTCTATAAAAGTAGGAAACACTTTTACTTCTATCTCCTATTTCTTTTATTGAAAGCTAAGTAGAGATTTATATTTTTATGAAAAGGAACGCTTCATTCGACTATTCTTGAGTCTTTTTCGAACTTTCGTTTATTTAAGCGAATGAACCCAAATAGATGCATTACTTTCACTCGGATCGATGTATCTGTCGGCGAGTTCCTCCATTCTCCACGTTTTTGACTCACAATTTCCTTCAGTAGGCAGGTGATCACGTGATATTTTTCTCATTTTTATACTTCGACTGAAAAGATTTATTGTCCAGTATACTTTTCTCTTCTCTCTTCAGTACTCATGAATCTAAAATAGATTGGCAGGGCGGCGAGCGTTCTAGTTTAACCTTGTCCACGTAAGGTCAAGTCAATCAATCTTCCTTCGTAATCTGATTGTGGTTATTTTTGCTGCAATAAACTAGGTATGATATTAATAGCATGATATACACTTTTAAATTATGGTATATGTTTTTAACTCCATCCGATCGATAAAATAGGTAAAAATAGGTTTACGCTGGGCGTAAAAATTTCCAAATGAGAATTTGTTGGAGGCGGTATGGCATTAAGGGGTGAAATCAAATTTACAGTGGGATCCATTCCACTTTTCCGTTGCTCCCAAATCGACAAGTAATGGTGCACTTCAAATGTAATTGATATAATTGCTAAATTTTCTGCGTATCTCACTTAAATTAAATGAAAATGGTGATGATTTTGAAGGTTGTTATTTATTTATAGTCAAATGTCAATTTGTCACTAATTTGTTATATCTTCAAAAATGAAATAATTAGGTATACTGAATTTAACTGAGAAGGTATCAAATATAGAAATTTGCACTGGATGGATACATAGCTAATTACTTTTTTGATATCACATCGTGATCCAACAAATTTTTGAGGGTTCTGATTNATCAAATATAGAAATTTGCACTAGATGGATAAATAACTAATTACTTTTTTGATATCACATCGTGATCCAACAAATTTTTGAGGGTTCTGATTTCAGTTTTCCCCCACAAGTCTGCCTTGTAGATACTAACAGCTTTTACGCCCAAAGCAGAAAGTGCAAAAATATCCCGCTGCAAAATCATTCTATTATAATTCCATTTTATCATATGTATTATGGCACTTCAATTACGCTTGACTCGCATGCAAACTATCTTTTCCGGATAAAAAAAAACATTTATTTTATACTGATTTGATTCCTCGGCCTCTACCGTGTGACTTGTATATTGTCATGCTCCGCTGCAAGTTTCTGATCAACGCGAGCGATTGCCATACCGTTTTTAAAATGATTCAGCAAACTTTAAATATATTGCAGAGTTATGCTTTTCAGTGGTAAAGTTGTTTGCCTTCTCCGAACATAATATATTTCTTACATAAATGTTTATTACTAGGTATAGCAGTTTCTCTGCGACGGATAACTAGGTATCTTAGCGTCTTTATCGGCGAAAATTCACAGCACTTGAGAATGTTAAGTTCTTGTCTATCTCTCTCTCTCTCTCTCTGGCTGTTACCTTAATTCAATTTAAAATAAACAGCTCCCAGGGGTGACGTTGGTCGAAACACATTGACTGGAAGAGCTGACAAAAGTGAGGTAGTGAAGAGGGCTTACAGAAGAATGGAGGGATGTGGGGGAGAAGAGCGCGGCATCCGCAGAAAGGAAAAAGGAATGTAAATATCGGCACCTCCTCCAATTCTGCCCGAAGGAGAAACGCCTACTCTAATGGAAATATTCCCTCGCGATTCGCCCATTCTCCGTTTGAGGCAAAGGTCTTCACCAACTGCTGCCCGTACTGTACGGATGGATAAAAATGTTATCCGGGCGAAAATAACGTTCCCATTGAATCAAACGGAAAATCCCACCGTTTTCATTTTTTATTACCGTTCCAACTTCTGTTATAACTGTCACATTCTGCGTTTTTTCATAATTAACCAAAATAAATCTAATGCCTGAATAAATCGCACTCTACAATGCTCTTTAATAAAATGAAATATCTGACAGGTAGCCTACTAGAATTATAAGCCATGGTTGTAATGTTATAACACGATATGAAATACATTTATGAAGTCTGAATTTAGTGAAAAGGCGTGGAAAAATAATAAAGGTCATTTTGAGATTATATAGCTCACTGACAGCTATATTGTAAGGAAGGAATTAGGGAGGAAGACCTAGGTTACCCTAAGGGAGGCTGGTAATGATTAATATTAAGGTTAAGAATTACGAGGGAAAGTAGCATTGGCAGGGAAAAGGATGGCTTGGAGAGCTGTAACAAACCAATTTTTGAGTTATTAACCCATCACCCATTATGATCCTAAATTGAATCTCTATTTTATGTTGCGATCATTTAAACAAGGATTTAAAATGCCATCTTTTTTGGTCTTGCATTCTTCTGATACAAATTTAATGTTTTCAAAAATTACACTTTGCTGCATCTTTTTCTTCATCACAATTCTCTTTCTGGACGTGAATACGTGAATAAATCACCATCGAGCATTATACGAGTATATACTAATCTAGCTGCTAATGTAGATATTTTTTCAATTCCGCATTTTTTTCCAATTCCCTTCCTATGTCAGATCTTACATAAATTTCAATATATCCTATATTATTAGTACATCGCTGACACATGATGTTCTTATCACAAAGACATATTGCGTCAATTAAAACCTACTTATTCATCGCTACCGAGGATTTATGAAGACCGGTTCTGCTGGTGTGCTGATGTACCGAACATCCAAACACAAATATGCTTGCGAAACCAATTATTCGAGGGAATCAATAGGTAATGTTATTTAGGGAACCTGTTTCCGTCGCTATTACGTGTTATAAAGTATCATCAGTTCCATTTATCTTGATTTTCATCATTATTCTTTTAAGAGATAGGGTATAAAATGTAGCGCATTTATTCGGGGCTTTTCCTGTATTATGGTACTTATATATTATATTAACTATTTCTTCTATTGCCGTATTAACTAAAATTGATGTTTTAATATTATTTTCTCCCATAGAAATTTCACTTAATGAATTCCAAACTAGAGGAAGTAAAATATTTTTCTCATGTAATTAATCCAACGCATCATTACCACTTTCAGTTACATGAAACGTAACCGGCTTCCAGAATATCTATGGGACTGTTTTATACTGAGAAGTCAAAGCGATTTCTCGGGAATCATATGCTTCACCTAGTGTGAAAATCAATAAATCGGTTCCGACAATTCCTGCAATCTGTGCCGAAGAAGTAATTTTAGCGGAAATATGCTTGAAATTTCGGACGGACCTCCATATTGACAGCGATTGCTGCATTCCGCAATCCGAAGGAGCGGAAGTAATATTTTAATGAAAGGCTTCGCACATTCCCTTTTCACGTTCCTTGGAAAAATAAATCACTCAAACGAAAAAATAATCCCGTCAAATTTCCGTTATCAGAGATAGTTTGCTCGTCATCGACGTGTCTAATACGAGGAACAAAAACTCATCCGATTTTTTTTCCAGCGAGGAATCATACGCAGCGTGCCTCTTTTCATTCGCGAGCTATATTGGGTCTTTAGGGGAAATTCCATTATCTATAACTTGCTTTAATAACTACTTTGGTATTTTTTAAGTACTTAAATATGTATAATGCTATCAGTCTCTTTAATGATAAAGAATGATTCCACAAAAGTATTCCGCAGATTGTTTGAATACATATGAATAATTTTGTTTACGTATTTGAAGAGTGGCAAACTTATAAAAAACGGAAAATTATTCCGCAAATAATAGAATTGTAAACGCTCTAATTATGCTAATTGTGAGGATACGCGCAGTAATTGAGAAAGTGAATTCTTGAAACAAAATCTTACATTCGGCAACGCAAATAAATCTAGTGTTAATATGTAAAAGTTTTAACGGGCAGTCTTAAATTTGCCTACAAAAATTTGGAAGCATAAAACTAAAATCGTATTTAATTCTATAAAAGTAGGAAACACTTTTACTTCTATCTCCTATTTCTTTTATTGAAAGCTAAGTAGAGATTTATATTTTTATGAAAAGGAACGCTTCATTCGACTATTCTTGAGTCTTTTTCGAACTTTCGTTTATTTAAGCGAATGAACCCAAATAGATGCATTACTTTCACTCGGATCGATGTATCTGTCGGCGAGTTCCTCCATTCTCCACGTTTTTGACTCACAATTTCCTTCAGTAGGCAGGTGATCACGTGATATTTTTCTCATTTTTATACTTCGACTGAAAAGATTTATTGTCCAGTATACTTTTCTCTTCTCTCTTCAGTACTCATGAATCTAAAATAGATTGGCAGGGCGGCGAGCGTTCTAGTTTAACCTTGTCCACGTAAGGTCAAGTCAATCAATCTTCCTTCGTAATCTGATTGTGGTTATTTTTGCTGCAATAAACTAGGTATGATATTAATAGCATGATATACACTTTTAAATTATGGTATATGTTTTTAACTCCATCCGATCGATAAAATAGGTAAAAATAGGTTTACGCTGGGCGTAAAAATTTCCAAATGAGAATTTGTTGGAGGCGGTATGGCATTAAGGGGTGAAATCAAATTTACAGTGGGATCCATTCCACTTTTCCGTTGCTCCCAAATCGACAAGTAATGGTGCACTTCAAATGTAATTGATATAATTGCTAAATTTTCTGCGTATCTCACTTAAATTAAATGAAAATGGTGATGATTTTGAAGGTTGTTATTTATTTATAGTCAAATGTCAATTTGTCACTAATTTGTTATATCTTCAAAAATGAAATAATTAGGTATACTGAATTTAACTGAGAAGGTATCAAATATAGAAATTTGCACTGGATGGATACATAGCTAATTACTTTTTTGATATCACATCGTGATCCAACAAATTTTTGAGGGTTCTGATTNCCAGCACCTAAACGTCCGCGAGAAATACTGTCGAGATAACCTATTGATGTTGTAACTTACAAAAAGATATTGTAATCAGGACATAAGGCTTAAACAATTTATATAAATATTTTGAATAGAATCCAAACTACTGAAAAACTGTATTTAATTGAAGTTTTAATCTACTTTAGGAAAACTACAAATATAATCTAGCTCAACGTCTGAAATTAATATTTATCTCGTGAATGTGTGTATTTTCAAACGTTGGTTCCATCTCAAACTCTCGGATAATACTTCAATTACTTATTATTCATAATAATGTAAAATTTGTGTTGCTGTACGCTGGTATATAGTAAAAGTCCATTACAAATAGAAAATAAACTGATAAAAACATACTTCTATAATTTTTTTCCAGTACAAGACTACAAATACTAAAATTTCAAAATGTTACACACATTGTCGCCACGGCAATTGCCGCAAATGTGTTAGAGCGAAAAAGAAAAATATTTTCGCATGGGATTTACTAAAATATCATCTGATGAAATTAATGGAAAAACTTGTGAGGAAATGGAGTATAAAATAAAGATAAATGAACTTTTGAGGTTAACCAAGTACAACTAAAGAAGCCGAATTGTTTTTTATTTGAAACATTCTTTGGGAGTTTATAGTAGACTTTGAAACAGCCAAGAAAGCTTTAAATTGGTGAATGCGAGCATTAAATGAAGGGATAAGATGGTAAAAAGGTTAAGACTGTCTTGGGGATAGAAGGATAAAATGGAACTAATGGAAGGATTTTGCAGATGCCACAAAGAAAATAGAAAGGGTGTCGTGACGTTGCGAAAAGAAAGGCTCGTGATCGGAGGGCGAAACCAACGGCTTTTAACCGTCAAGTGAACGGAAGTATCTCAGTGTTGTGCTACGGGTGATTACTGAAAAACTCCGTAGGTAAACTATCTTAATGAATCAAAATAGAGGTAAATTTTAATAATAATCAACAAATGAAAGTGGGATGACTAAATTACATTTGTTAATATATAATAAAATTGGGAGTTATAGCTGAACCTTTGGTAACAAGGCCTTTTAAAAGTAAGAAAGACCACAGATAGAAGAGTAATTATAGGAATCGCTAACACCAAAACCATCAAAAACGTTGATCCAGCACAATGCTTCACTCTCTACCCTTGAAGATGCTTCCTTCGGTAGTGAAATACGTATTGGGCTAAATCAACGTTTTGGATGGTTTTGTGTTCGGGATTCCTATAATCAAGACATGTTACATTCATTTTCAGAATATGTTATAAAAAGTACTATAACATAATCTTTTTCTTTTGCCTGAAAATGGCGACAGTTCAGAAACAGTTCACTCTCTTTAAATTTCAAATAGTAAAGATCACAAAGTTCATTCTTCAGATAAATATCTGAGGCACACTCATATATATAGATAAACATTAGGATTATAAGAACAAAATAACCTTCCGTCCTCCTACCTCTCCCCCCCTTTCTCCTTTCCCTTCCACTTATTTTGTATTCCTTCACAGATTACTTTGGCTATTTAAACCTTCTTGTATGTGATTTCCTCACCAGACGATGGCCGATCTGTGCCGAAACCGATCGTGAATTGTTGAAATACATCTGTGGAAAAAGAGTATTTGTTATTTTGTTCTTATAATCCTAGTGTTATGGATTTCCACACAGTAAAACCATGATTTCCATCGATTTTATTATAGATAAACATTTCTAGTAGTGTGTTGCATATGTTGCATATGGAATTTTCGTTCATAAATAGGTAATGAAAAACTTATTGATATTGATAAGTCGTATACGTCGACTATACATTTATAATCATGATCTGATAGGATTATTCTATCTATTAATATACGTGAATTTCTCTTCCAATTACTTCATTGTTGTTCATTATGACATCATCGATCTGTTTTCCTCAAACAATTTAGTTTCATCATTTACATGAGAATTTCCAATTTTTTATCTAAAATGGTGGTGTACTGAAAACTTTCATTTCTATTTAATATGTAGAACATATGGCTTTTCCCTATTAAAATCCCCTATTGCTTCCTTGACAAGCACGTGATCATTTCAGACAACGTAATGTATTTATCAATACGGTAATTTTTCGTGAACAAAAAATTGAAAAGCAATCTAAAGAAAGGTAATTACATATTTGTTCATAAGCTTATATGAACAATTAAAGTTCTCGAAGCCTAAGGTCGTAAATTAAGTTGGGCTATCCCTCTCAGATAAATGTGCACTTTGACCCGTTTCGTTTGACCAAAAATGAGTTCCGCTTTGCAGAAGGATCTCATAAGTTGAGTGGAAAAGACAAGGGAAACGCGAATTCCGCACTCGAGTCAGTCTCTTAGGAGGCAGGCAGATAAAGTGTTGCAACTCTTAACCGTTTTTACGTTGACAGACGCCCGCGTTTCTTTAAAAAACACCCGGGTTGTTTCACGCGATCAATACCGTTGAGGATGGTTACAAAGCACACTAATCATTCCCCGTGCTAGGGTTTGGTTTAAAAACTTGAGCAAACGCACTCTTTAAGATAACCTTTCAAAATCAATTATGGAAGTTGTTTCCTTTTTAACCTCAGCTCAACGTCTGAAATTAATATTTATCTCGTGAATGTGTGTATTTTCAAACGTCGTTTCCATCTCAAACTCTCGGATAATACTTCATTTACTTATTATTCATAATAATGCAAAATTTCTGTTGTTGTACGCTGGTAATGAGTATGATTTTGACGAATGTTAGGTATTATGTTATGTTACATCTGTATTAATAAAGTTTTGCTCTGTATTGCCTATATGCCTTTGATTGCAATAACGCAAAATAGGTATTGGAAGCGGCATTTTAACGATAACGTACTTTTAAGAGAATAAATCATAACTACCAGTAAATCTTTGTACGACATATTTTTGCAGCGTTTACTCTCCTATAGCAGAATTGCTAACCTTTTGTGGTAAGAGTGCTATATTTGACCAATATAAAGTACTTGCCAGCCAATCTGGCACCAAATGATAGAGTGGCATAATCTATTTCACAATGTCAACGAAGAGATTAAGATATCGTAATTGAGATACATAAATCATTAATCATCATTATTAATGTACATAATCCATATTTATCTCCTTCATCCTTTAAATGAAGAATACATAACAGGGATAGTATCATCAGAGCTCAGCGAGCCAAAAAAATTCTCTTCCGTACCACTTAGGGCACGCGTGCCATAAACTTAGGGCACGCGTGTTAACCACCCCTTGGTACAGGTGAACCCAGTTGTTGATTAAACTGGAGCGATATAATCCAGCACCTAAACGTCCGCGAGAAATACTGTCGAGATAACCTATTGATGTTGTAACTTACAAAAAGATATTGTAATCAGGACATAAGGCTTAAACTATAAACCAATTTGATTCTTTTTAAGAAATTATCCTCATTGTTTATACTGTTTAAGAAATTATCCAATTGATAATGTCTACGTTGTTAAATTGTCAATAACAACATGGAAAGTGTTTAAACTGCTATTTACATGAACGTACTCGTAATTTATTACAGCAACATACAAACGATATTTAAATATTAATTACGCACAAATAATTTTGGTTAGCCGGTTCCTTTTAAATTTAAATTTTAAGCTTTCGTATTGAAATTTCAGCATCATCGCTATTATAATGAATCATTGACATAAATTACAAGGTTAAAGTATGCCATGTTTTTTATAATGTAAATATGTTCTTTTTTATTCTATATTTGGGTATATGTATAAACTGAATATTCAATAAACAGTTCATTCATTCAAAAAAAATAACAATTAATATCTTAAGTATTAGATGGGACTAAGAAGGCATGTCAATTATCTCGGATCCATTACAAATTAATCAGTTTTGTTATTAACTTTATGGAAATATTTTAAATTCATCGTATTGGATGAAAATCCCGTATGCTTTTACAGTATTCATCAACTAACAAAATCAAACTAATGTATCGAATAAGTAACGGAAAGCACTAACGGCTCCTTAATATACACATATTTTAGTATAGATCCCACAGTCGACCACGTTAAAATCTTTATATCCCATTCAGAAGTATACTACCTCGAGCTAATGCACTCAGAATGAAGTGCTTCCTCATACCTCTAGAGAATTCCTAAAACGATCTCTGCGCTATGAGATCTCCAATGCGAATATTGCCGGTTGAAAACGGAAATGCTCCGGCCAGCCAGCAATAGACGAAAATGAGGCCGGAGAACCATATTGAGTAATATTGCGCTCCGGAATCTCACGATCGCCACATCTAAGCGTTAAGAACTTACAAAAAAACCCGTTTTCACTCACTTTGTAAATGGTAATTCGGCTCTGCTCGATAAAGGGAATGGGCAATGAGGATTTACATAGAAGATTAAATTGAAATTTCAAATATAATATTTTTAATGGAATTTGTCGAAAACAGAGCATTGAACCTTATTAATTTTTGCTCCATTTCAATTAAAATGCGATTTTTCGCCATCTCCGGTTTTGCATTCTCTGTCGAAAAGCATTGACTACTTGTTTTTGCTCAGAGAACTAAATATGATAGCCATTTCGAAATGCAATAACTCTGCATGGTTTTTCAAATAAATTTAATTTTTTTTAAATGAAACTCGTGATATTAAAGATACAAATAAAGAAGTATGAAGTAATTTGTCAAAACAGAAATATATACGAGGGAGTTGCACTTCGCAGTTACACATGGTTGGTAAACGTAGCTAAAGTAAGCCTTAATTATTTATAACAAAATTAACTTAAGTTAGTTATAAAATGAACTGTAAATCGGAACATAAGTATCGGGATCCGGTTTTCATTCTTGTTCAAAAAATTTAATTTTTCTGTTCTGGTCGATTTTGATCCTCTGAGAATAGACGAAAGTCATGGTTTACGTTGTTCTTCCGGTTGAAATTATAATTATTTACAGGTAAATAAGGATACAAAAAAGCAGTGGAACTGCTGATATTTATCTAATATAACCCTCATTCTCTTTATCGGGTATCTTAAGACTCCTCACCACCTTAGTTCGACCAAGATTTGATCGCACGTCTCCAATTTATATTCATAGCGCTTTTGGTATATTTCTGTTACCTTTTCTGTTATATATTTTCTGAGAGAAAATAAATATCTTTTATTCTTAAAAATAAACTCGACTTTTCTATGTTGCTTCCGATTTTTAAAGTAATGGAATTATCCGTATCCAAATAGAGATTATCTATGATAAAAATTCTAAAGTTTAGAATCTTTTAATACTTTATTTCCATCGCGAATCGATAGAACGGATTAAACTTAGAACAGAGCTTAAGATTAAACTTAGAACAAATTTTTATACCGATTCCATTTCAAAGTATTTTATTTCAAAGTGTCGTAGTTAATCGTCTTCTAACAGAATCAAATATACAAAGAGTATTTTCTCTTAATTTAACTGAAATAGGATTCCTTATGCGAAGGTATTTTGAAGACCGTTGGGAAATGTGGAAGTTTGAAGATAACTGAACAAACCCGTCGAGACGTCAGCCTCCTTCTTGAAGCCACAAAGTTCAAAGTCGTTCTGCTAGAAACAACACTACCTGCGGCTGGGGTCGCTTTTTTAAGAGATTAAACAAACTGATCGTTCGCGAAAATCTTACTATCTCGCGCACACTAATTATCACCTCTCCCCTACATAAACTATATGCTAAAGCTAAAATTTGCGGAAACACTCTTTCACCTAATTTCTCAATGAGAAATAGTGGAAGTTCCTTTTTTCAAACGATGTCACGCGGATGTTAATGTTTTGGTAAATTTCTTACTTTGGGCTGTTCCCGTTCGTTAAAGAAGAATTGTTTATGCTTCATCTTTCGCTCGTTTACCCTTCTCTTTATTTTCTCTCTTTGTGGTCAGTTGGAATTAGATGAGGTATTGTATTCCTTCGCATTTATGAATGAAATTTGGGACACGGTCAAATTCTCTTTTGCCTAACCCTCAATGAGCTGTATGAGTTGTATTGTCTTGTTAGCCACTATCGGCTATTGATGGGCATAAAATGAAGCGATCCTCACCGAAAGTCCGCCGTTTAATTGTTACCAGTATACCTACTGGTTACCCATATAAACCATGTAGTTTTTTTACCTATATAAACGCCGTTAGATCGATCAAAAATAGCAATTAATAACACCCTCCACGAATGAAGCGATTCATAAAGAGTACCTCAATTGAGATAGTAAACAGCTAGAAAATTTTGGACGCTTTACAAACTTGAATATATATGAAAAAAGATGCTGCTCTTGGTAAACAAAAATATGAATTGAAATTACTCCATTTCTCTCGAAGAAGTGAACAAATCAAGAAAATAATCGGTGAGAAGCCGAACCATTGAAATCAAGGCAAGCTAACTATTAATATAGTGATCAAATTAAATTTGAAAACCTCCATTCATTAGAACTAGGTCTCTCCAACACCAAAAATGACCTACACATTTATTCATGAAATGTTTCCTTAAATGCAAACTATCCAAAATAATTTATTCCAATTGTTTCTCTTATTCTAAAAATGAGCTCTTGAAAGGTGAAAGGTCAGATATCAATTTTGACATGTTAATTTAAATGTAAAATCCCTTCAGAAAAGATTGACATTCTGGTTTGCAGATACAAGTTAGCATCAACGTTTTCCTTCTTTTTTCTCAAATTGACATTTTACCTTCCTAACTTGAAGCCAAGGTACACACAGATAATTAAATGTCGGGGCAATCAATCTTTCAGGAGCACTTTATGGAGCAAAGCAAACGATGACCATGAAGCACAAGATTTTTTTCTAACATTATTCAGATGAAACCGCCATCGATGACGTAAAACGAGACTGGGGCCCTTAAGCTCCTGCCACCCCCTTCTTGTCTCTTTCTAATCGGATGAAGACATACCCTTTTCGCATCCATCAAATGTCACTGTTAGAGTTCTTGCAATATTCGAAACATTCTGAGATGATAACGAAATTTTTGCACCAAAAGTAGGTCGACGGAGCTCTCAAATAAGATTGGTTAAATTCCTTCATATCTGATGCACTTAATGCTGGAAGTGACGTAAATGTCGCATAAGAGTAGGATTGGTTTTCCCAATTGGCCGGAACTTTGTGCTATAACTTTACTGTTCTGTTTAATAGCCTTCTACTCAAAGTTTAGATGAATTGCTCTCCAATTCATACAATGGGCATTATTTACCGCACTGCCGAAAGATATATTTAAGCAAATATACAACAAATATTGCTAGCAGAGTAACGTATAGTTTTCTTTAAAAAGGGAAATATTATTCTGCTATTTACATGAACGTACTCGTAATTTATTACAGCAACATACAAACGATATTTAAATATTAATTACGCACAAATAATTTTGGTTAGCCGGTTCCTTTTAAATTTAAATTTTAAGCTTTCGTATTGAAATTTCAGCATCATCGCTATTATAATGAATCATTGACATAAATTACAAGGTTAAAGTATGCCATGTTTTTTATAATGTANCAGGGTTCCTCATACTTTCAAACTATGAAATCCTAAACTCCGCTGAAACACGTATGAATATATTTAAAATTTGATAATGAAAACTTTGACTTTTAATGAGTTTGACTGATTAATTCACGATAGTTCACATTCGTCTGAAAGTTTGATTCCAGAAATGAAAGAAACTGAAACATATGTATTAATTGCAAGGTTTACCAAGACTGCATATTTATATATCTTATACAAAAAGATATGAAATAATAGTAAGAAATTACTATTTGTATTCAGAATGCGAAGAAAAATAATGCTTCTTAGACATTTCTTACGTATGCAATAAATTAGTATTGACACCTAAGAAATTATGCCTTAAATTACGAAGAGATTATATTAATACTGATGGTTTTTTTGGAATCGATCGATGGAAATTCAGCAGAAACCTTGCAATTTTACAAACGTGCACTCTGAAATCTCTTTTCGAAAGCCAACTTTAGACGACGGATTGGATTCGGACGATGGATTCCTGAATGTTTGGCTCAAGAAAAACGCTATTGCACCGTTTGTGGGGAACGGCTAAAGGGAGAGACGCGGGAGTAAACATTTATAGAGCACATTTCGAAAAGAAGATTGGAATAACGCGGCACTGCGCAGAACGTAGATAAGGAAAGAATCCCATTGAAAATTTTCGTCTGAAATTCAATAGTGTGGAATAGAATAGGAAGACAGAGAGCGTTATGGAAAACAGAAATTGAAGAAACGATACTATGATAGAGAATAAGCAGAGATTGGATCGACTGAAACAGATGGGCTTCGGGATGAGAAGTAAACATGAATGACGTATTCCCAGAATAGCGTACACAGTGGAAACCTATATGCAAATTTGGAATGTGACCAAAGTTTCGTGAATATTTTCGCTTCTTCTGTGTATGAATAATATTATTTTTAAAGCCGTTTAAACCGTAAAGACAATTTAATGTTACGACTAATTCAAATAACTTAAGATAGTGGAGTTAATGTTGACTTAGCAACTACTACAAAGTATGATGAATGGACTAGATTTGCTCGCGATGTAGTTATATCTACTTTAAAATGAGGAAGATAAAGAAACTTGGTTACTAAGAAAAATTTTAAAAGACGCAAAATAGCGTCATAAAAAAAATTTGAAAGTTATTGCATACTTTGCACATTTTATGTTGTGGATGTGTGGATAACCCTACATAGAGTTGATGGATTCAAAGCTCCTCGGCAGAATTAAAGAGGAGGAACACTTTTAAATGCTAATGATTAAAAGGGAGCCAAAGTACGTTATCTCCGTCACCGTTCTACGAGATATGCGACGCAAGAGCTGTATTTCACCGCTGACTTAGCCGAAAGAAACATAATTCTGGATGTGCGGCTCAGATTTTACGAAAATCGCCGGCAATAATGATAAAGTCTCCCGAAACATGCTGCAAACACGTCCCTTTCAGTTATGGCGTATCTTAAATTCCACCAGCGCCCTCCACGTTTAGCAACCCCTCATCTGTACCCTCTGTCCTCATTCCCCTCCCCCTTCAATCATCCCTTTCACCCATCTTTTCCCTTCAACGAACCCCGTTCTTTTCATCCCTTTCCCTGCATTCCTACATGCCCTCATAATATATATCACTATCATCATCATTGTCCGTCTTTCGACAGACCGCTGATGGGATCTCCAGCTCTCCACATATATCTTTTTTCTGCAACATTCTTCAGATTCTGACCTTTCCTCCTTTCCCCTCAAAGCGCATCTATCTTTTCTTGCTTCTCTTCGCTCCACTCTTCAGCCGTTCTCCGCTTGAATGTGTATTCTGTTTACCTAGCTATATCCTCATCGTAAAATAGCTCTACACTCCATATCACTGATTGCGATAAATTATATGATTATATGTAATTTTAAATCTTTTCAATCACTCAAATTTCAGAATTTCTGTCACCCTCTTCTGAAAAACATAGAATTTCCTTAATCTCATGAATATTTTCCCTATAAATACTGTTCTAATATATAAATATATAATTATCCAGAAGAAATTAGGATAAGGAATAACTCTGCACGTACTGTTCATACAGCCACAGCTAGGTTCAAGGAATTGAGGGTGTTGGAGTCAATAGTAGACTATGTAATGTGGCCTAACATCCTAAGGTGTACAAGCAGCGAAAAATACAGACTCGATCATAAAGACAAGCTCAAGAAGTAGCGTTTACAATCTATAGAAATAAATATTTGATATATTTTGCTTTTCTCGAGGTCACCATTTTAAATCACCATACAGTAAAACATTTCTTTAAAATACTTATGGGTGTAAATCGTATCCTTAGAAAAACATATTTTATGCGAATTCCTGGTATACATAACGGATAGGCTCGATCATAAATAAGATATCTTGAATAATATATAATCACATAATGAAAGGTTAAAGTCATATTTTACTCTATATCATTAGCCTTATTTAGTAACCAATACTTCACGTTATGATTGGGTTCCTTCATATTCGTTAGTATCGATTATCTTAGAAATTTAATGGAAACCTTTAAAATGTTTAACATCTGATCGTTCGAAATTCTTTGTAGGTTTTATAGGATATTTGTTACTAGCATCCATATGATTAGGTGCACGTATAAATATTTGAGTATTATGATATATATATAACAATGCGTATTGAGAGTTTATGCGAATATTAAATTAGTTACATAAATATTATGCGAATAGTGAATTAGTTTTAGTGAATTATTGTTACAGTACTGCTCAAGTGATTTTTTTATACAGTTTCATACACATCTTTTAGCTTGTACTATCAGTAGGTTTGCGCTAGTTTTTCACACCCCCCTTCTCAGTGGGTGTTTTCCTGCTGCGGAGATTATTTCATAAGTTAACACTTAGGTTTTCTACATCCTCAAATTCTTCCTCAGTTTTTCTCTCTATTTCTATTTACAAATTTATTCATGTTTGAATGATAACATTGACGACAGGTTAGATGGAAGAAGAGACTTTTTAGTCTCAATCTCGCCTTAATAAAAACGTTATTATATAATCGTCTGAATCCACTTTTGCCATTAGAGTTACGTTCTGGGGCAGAGCACCAAACAGTGCAATAGAAGGGGGTCTGGGCATTATGAGGGAAGATTTTCAGTTCTCGAATTTCAGTTTTTGTTTCATTCTTCTCCGCGAGCACCGTTATTGTCAGTGCTGGCTGTCACCAGAAGACTGGATAGCTGCTCATCGGTGGGACTTTTTGAAGCTTTCCGCTGTTGAAATTTTATACCTTAGGATGCCTCGCACTTCCTCGGTCAACCAATAGTCAGCACCACTTGAAGTGTGAATGGATTAATTAGTTCTTCTTAATTAAATATTCCAAATCCAACTTTCACGTTCCAATGTATAAAACGATGAGACTTAAGCTTTTTCTCTTAAACGTTATCTTTGTAGAGCAGTGTTTTTCAAACCGGGTCCCAATCCTTCGGTGGGTACTGAAGTATGTGATGTACATCGCAACGAAAGGTGCACAAACACCGAACTCTAACAATGGCGTGCATCTCATTCTTCTTAAAATGGCATTTCATTTTCGTAACAAATATGCGTTTATCTTATTTATATAGAATATCAAGCGATGTATAATAGAAAGTTTACCTCGCTTACATGTAGCATGCAGCCATACAGAAAAATTTTCCGCGGAGAGGAGATTTAATTTTCTGGCATTTATATTAAAATTGAATATGGAAAATTACAAAGCACGGAAGAGCTGTGCTACTTAAACCCAAGAAATAACAGGTGTGAAAAATACTGACATGACTGGGACTCCAACCCAGGTCTCCAACTTTCCGTTCAGTGGTTAGAATACCTGCCCGGAAAGTTGGAGACCTGAGTTCGAGTCCCATTCACTATTTTTCACACCTGTTAATCCTTAAAATTTTATAAAATCCGATTTCAAGAGTGGGAAGGATAACTTATTTCATTTTCTAAAGGTCAGGCTGTTTTGTAACTACTTTTCCTTAAATTCGTCATGCATAAATCCACATCCGAGAGTGCCATCACATCAAATAATTTGGTTTGCTTGCTCTACAGTACTACTTCATAAAATATCCGAGTAAGAAGATTTTCTTATTTTCGCGTTCTCTATCTTCGTTATAAATTTTCCTTTGCTAGAACTTTTCGTTAATTAACACACGCAGCTACAGTTTTGTTCAATCCTTTCAATAAGTATCTTATGCTATTATAATCCCTCCCACTCACAATTTTTATATAAGATCGGATTATTCAGGTCTACTGCATTATTTTATTTTTCATTCTCCATCGTCATTGAATTCTACCAGTCCCTTTTGTCTTTTTCGCAGCCTTTCACCTTACTTTATCTATTTCACCATAAGCCGCCTACCCTCTATCCAGCAATAACTCGCCCCTACTTTCCTTTCTCGGAGTAGATCCCCCTTATCTCTGCCTCCCTGCATCACTTACCCTTTCGCAGTCCATAATCCTACTTTTTTCCTTTGCCTTTAGCGTCCGATTTGCCCTCCACCTCTTCATCTTTCACGGAGATCAAAATATAATGGTGTTTCTAAAAGCTTACTTGCACACGTTATCCGCCAAAACTGGAAGCCAGTTACGAGGGATTTATTTTCCATTTGAGAGGCAGTTCTAAGGGGAACTCTAATATGCAAAGTGCTCATTCGGCGTACATTTTCCGCAAAAGTTTATCTAGTATGCAGCAGGAGTCGATTCAGTTATCCTTCAAGAATTAGATATTAAAGTGACATTGAACTCAATGCCGAGGGGATAAATTTCTGTCACTCACTTTCCAATTTGAGAACGTTTCAAAGAACTTATGTAAAGCTGTTTTCTTATAAGGCATAATAATTAATTTTTCTTGCCTACAAAGTCTCCTAAAATGTCTTGAGAATACGTTCTGGTTTGATAGCTTAATTGGTTAAAGCATTTTCCCGGATAGCGGAAGATTCCAGGTTCGAGTTCTGGTCTATGTCTATGTGTATACCCTGCTAGCCACCTTTCGGCGTGTGGCAGGGGGTAAGGTATGGTGGTCCTGTAAGACTTTGGTCCTCTCTGTTTTTCCTTAGGATTTTTCCTAGATGTACGCCTTCATATGCAAAATTACCTCTGCCCTTTTCCTTGTGAATTATTAATTAATTCTAGCGATATGATATTTATTGCAGAGGCTCTCGATCTATTTCCAAAACTCATTGACAGGATAACGTGGTTACAGCTTATTGTAACTGAGTATGTTTGTAGGTTTCAGTGAAATGAACCACCATGAACATCAAGTCTTGCTTGAATGACCTTTACGTAAGTGAAATTTCAATTTACTTCGAGCCACCACGAAAATCACTAAACCACAGTGTTTTATGACGGAAAGTTTGCTTTTGATCGTGAAGTACAATCAAAACTGAAGTGATTAAAACCGTGTACAACTTGATGAACGGAAGTTTGTGTATGTTGAAGTATCTCAAAACCCAGCCTTAATTACTTTCAAAAGGTCAAAGAGTTGTGCATAAGATCACCGAAAGAAATGGATGCCGTAATTTTGGCTGAATGTTCACATAAATATTTCGTAGTTGAAGGTTTTCTTAATTTCTCTTTATAAATACCCGAATATGTTTTTATTTTTAATTTAAAAGTCCATTTAATGAATCAAGCAGCTAGGTAGGAATGTTTAGACAATGCGAACGCTGACCTTCAATGCTGATCTGAATAATTTAAATCGAGATTCAATCCCCATTTTTAATGTGTAAACATAATTTGTATTCAAGAATCATCGAATATTAAGTTGCCTTGATTTTTTTATCGTTGAAAAAATATCTAATTTTAGATTGCTCATTTTCTCCCAAAATTCGCCATGGCTTCACTCGAGAAACCTCTCTAAGATCATGTTTTCGGAAATGAATTTTATGAATAGATTAAATGAAGGGTTCGCTTCTAGTACCTCATGAATATCTACTAAGACCTTCTTCCATCGCAAACTGATTGGACCTAACGAGTTTTATTTTCGTGAAATAAATGGAGCTTGTATCAATGGTTACAATATTTTCTTAAGTCTCAAAGTAGATTCGATTGTCTAAATAAATGCGACCAATTGCATAATTCTGTTATAATAATATATCTGTATACACGTACATTGAGGTTCAGTTTTATTACAACAGAGATTAAGATCTTTTTCATAGTACGTTTCAAATAACATTATCATTCGAAAAAATACTTCATAAGTAATTAACATAGTAAATTAACAAAAATATGATTTTGTTCTCTACCTTTTTTGTGGTCATCTTGGAAATGTAGTAATGCTAACAGGAATCGTAAAAGTTGCAGCACTAACAAAAATCATCCATAAGCTTATACAATTGGAGCGAAGTATTGCCAGGTAAAAGGAAATTTCATGTCTTCTTGTCCAACTTCTAGTTAGTGCTCAACCTCAGTGGCGGAATATTTGGCAAACTAAATACATTTAGCATAATAGTTCGTTTTACTATCGGCATCGCAAACGGCCGCAAGAATTGATTCCAGATTCCTCTTCAGAAAGCTTTAAAGAATACCGCGGTGTAATTTATCCCTTGTCTATCGATGTCTATTTCTACTATTTCCCTCGCTTTAGGAAAAAATTTGCTCTAAAATATGCATCCGCCATGTTGTTACTTAATGTATGCAAATATTTAACCATGCTCATTAAGATCACCTATAATAAAGTATAAAGGACAGACTTATAGCATAAAATCATATTTTAGCCGATAATTTTCCTCATTTGGGTTCAGCATCAGCTTGAAGTTGAAGAATTTCGCGAAATATCGAGGACTGGCTTACTTCGCAAAACTTTGTCAAGTTTGACCCCCTGTATTATTGTGATGCATAGGAGTTAACGTTAACGACTTGCATAGTTGTATGCAAAATTTATCCAAGAGTATCTATGCGAAGTTTCAAAGTTCTCACTCATAAAATCCCTTTTTGTATTTTTGTCCAGCTTTTTTCGATTCTAGCCCACTTTGAGTCGTCTAAATGTCTTGGTAATGATCGAAATAGCATATTTTTCCAATAACCAAGACTTTTTTACCAACGAACATACACATCTTCCCACACCTCCTCCCTCATCATCCTCCCAAATAGGTTTTCCCTTCACTCCCAACAACTCCACTCCATACCCTACCCCACTCCTTTCTATTAAATATACTGTGCCCATACTTCTTGCACCTAACGATGCTACTCCGTTAGCGAAACCTGTCGAAAGTAATAAAACGTGAGGAAAAAGTACTAAGTTTTTTCTCTTCTTTGATTCAATGATAAAAATTCCTCCAAAGGTCTTCAATAGCTCAGAACGTGATCCTACAGTGCTCGCGTTATATCAGGCAATTCTTTTCTTTAACCGGATAGGTTCGCCTAAGTATGGATATAGCTTCTTTCTTTTTTGGCCTTTTCTAATAACTGAATTTTCCTCGTTCTTTTGCACCCTGCCTTTCAAAATTCGCTTATTCCAGTCACGCCGTCATATTGAGTGGAGCTCACTTCGTGTTACCTCGGATCCGAACGTAATATTTTTCGGAAGTATTTCAGTCAGAGGCAAAAATGACGGGCAAGAGGGAAAAAGAACCCTTTGTGCGTTCGATACACACAGCTCTCGCTATGATATGGCTCCTGGAGTTTGCCGCTCCCTTGTTACTTCCCTCTGAAGCCTCATCCAGAAGAACTTGCCCCCGGGATAATCTGCGTCAAGTTTCTCCGGAAATCTCAGCGTTTTCGCTCGAGATAACAGGCGTCCTGAGGAAAAATCTACAGAGATTTGTGAAAATATGAGATATTTTTCTCCGCCTCGTACTCTGGGTGTGTTTTACGGTTGAATATAGATGAATGAATACAAGATACATTTTTATCCAAGATTTTCTGATGTAAAGCAACAGTTTCGTAGTTTTGAGTTTGATCCTAAAAGGATAAATGAAAGACTTCTTCTAACTTTTGGGAAACTTTCTTCCATTCAGTTTCTGTGTGTATGAATGAAGTCATAGAATATTTACTTAGTTCATTGGCGGAGATTTATCTTTGAAAAATTAATCGTGCCTGGTTGAATTTCTCGGTCCTTTAACCGAGAATTCGCTGAGATGAGTTAGGCAAACTACGAGTTCTTCATATAATCTGCATGCATAAAAAGGGAAGAAAAAATAAACGAGATACCACAGAAATAGAACAGATGTCATCAACGTAAAATCATAAGTGGAATGAAAGAAGGGGAAAATAAATTAAGATGGCTAGCGTAATTAAATATTCCAGTCCTCCATGTTTACAAATGTTCAAATTTAAATATTTCAGACCTGAATGAAGACCAAAAGTAGATTTTGAGAATCGTCCACGATTCACAATATAAGAAGCATTACTCGTAGTAACTGGTCTAACGGAACATCGCATTATAATATTCAACAAATATTTAAGATTGTAATCGACTTTTGATCTACGTGTCGCTGGAAATGTCCCACATTTTAAAATGCATCACAATTATTTGAAAAACAACCAAGATATTACCTTATGATGTTCTCGCACAAGACTGTGACCTACACAGTTCTCATAATCTGGAGCCGAAATCCTTAATTGACGGTAAAAATATAATTGTATAAAAATTCTTTCCTATGAAAATTGTCTCTAGATGTATATGATGATTCTTTTTTCATTCTGCTATAGATATAGAGCCCGAAAAATATTAATACGAAGTTTACATGAATATCTTATGGAAATGCATTGACTCGTGTGGGATTGAATCTTAGACCAATAAATACACGTAAGGGAATCTGCATGTCGTTGGTTTTTAAAAATGTGCAAGTTTGCATGCTTTAAAACAACTGCTTCTCTAGTTTTAGGCGAACATTCATCATTACCCACCCACACTCAGAATAGTTCAACTGTCCATTAAGAAACGATGGGAGGTAAAAATTGATAATTCCATACTATTTGCAACTCACTCGACTCTAAGGATATATTATATATAAGGAACAGATAGCAAATGAAACATGAAAGTTCCTTATTATGTACTCTACATTCTTGTATGAAATGTGACAATGATCGAAGCAGAGTCATGGCTCAAGCGCTCAATTGTTGCAGGCACTCAATTGTCCGGCCACGATTTTCCCCACCCATCTCTCTATCATCTCCGCCTAAGACGTCATTAGGAACATAATCGTCCATTTAACCATCGAAAGACGTAAGTTATCGGGATACAAAGTAGCCTAGTTGTCAGTTCAGGACAGACATTACCATCCTGTCAAATTTCATCAAAATTGATTGGATAGTTTTTGCGTGATGCGATAACAGACAGACAGATATAATTTTTTTAATAGGTGTTTTGGACTCGATATCACTTCTAATTACCATGTCTAACACTTTTTTGAAATTATATTTCCCTTCTCCTCCCTTCAGGCTCCCTTACAGATTTATTATAAATACAGATAATGCATGAACACGAATTCAACAATCGTCTTGGTCGTCTAGGAGATGGGTTGTTTATTATCACATTATCATTATTTTACAAATAGTCCGTGTATTTTCATCAAAATTCTCGCAATTTCGAATCAATATCAATATTTCACGACTAAAATAAGATTCTAAAATAATTTTCCTTTCTTGTGATACGTGATTCGATGTAGTAGGACCATTATTTCTAACTTTTTTTTAAATAAACAATCTCTGCAAATCATGAAAACATACTTTACGTACATATCTTACGGAAACGTATTATGGGCTCCTGTGTTCGAACCCGAGCCTTAACAGAGGTGACAATAGTTTTCTTGGGGCTTTCAACATCGTAGAAATATAATTCTGTTAATTTTACACCTCTACGTGTAGCCATTTCTGAGATAGAGAGTGGGACGGACAGACAGGCAGACAGATAGTGCTTATTGTGAAAATAAATTTTGCTTGATATATTCCTAGAAACTCTTCCTCATATAGAGACGATTATAATTGACCTATTAACATCCAACCATATTATAATACGATTCTTAGAAAATTAAAAGAGAACTATTTATCTATATCTCCCTGAATAATATTTTATGTTAAATTTCTATTGATTAGGTCCAACAAAAAAAGGTGAGGAAAACGTGGCAAAATGTGCACAAAAGTGGAAGTCCTGGGTTCGAATCCCAGTCACATCGAAACTTTTCACTTCCGTTTATTCTGGGAAAAAATGAATAGCAATCGTAATACACTTACTTACTTACCAAAGTATTATATATACTAACAGAAGTATTGTTGATGTAGCCACAATTTTCCAGCTTAGCTGTGTTCCTATCTGTGAAGAGCCGGTATGTGGGGAAGCTTTCTCGCCAGACCTCCAAACGTATATTTCATCGGTAATGAGAACCTGGATAAGATCGGGGGAAGTCAGCTTAAATGGCATCTATCGACAATTTTTTACCACCAAAATTACATTGATATTTTTGGTGTTACCATGGGGGCGAAAGATCGGGAAGATCATATTGGTGACAAAAAATGTGGAAGATTTGATGAGCTTGCGAATCCTCAATGAGAGTGATTGTGAACCACAAATTTCACACAAATTTTCACAAACACACAAATTTCTCCGTTTGACGAAAGGAGAGATTGGATATGATGTAGCTGAGAAATTCTTATTCACTATATTTTTAATCGTGTAATTTTCTTGCTTTGATGACAATTTCATAAATATATAGATTTTTTAAATTTCAATTCTATCTGGTTTTTCCGCAACGCGGGTTTTTATCTCTTCCAATCTTCAGTGGAAAAGATTTACTCCTAAAGACAAATCTTTTATTTACACATATTAGTACCTGTCCATACAAACAGCTTTAAGGTATTTTATCCGTGCTTAAAACGTAATTCGGAAAATTTTCAACCCTCAGATTTAATCTTTCAATAAGCCCACAGCACGAAAATAATCACGGAGGCAGTCGAAACGTAAATTTAATGTACTATTAGCGAAGTTATGAGATTAGGGAGGCATAAAAGCATTCATTATAGCTTATAGCTTAAAACAAAGAATATCACGAAGAATATGTGCTTAGGTACTGAAAATTACTTCAATTCACAGAATAAGCTGATTATAACTAGATATAATTCTCACTTTTCAACGCAAAGTGAATGCCAAGTTGGTTTGGCTACTGGAGATTGCGAATGCTGTCAAAAATGTAAACGAAGAAAATTTCACGACCTCAAATTTTAATAAATAAGTGTAGGTAACTCGAAAGGGAAAGGCTTGCGGTAGTCACAAAAAGAAAAAAACACCAGACTCTCAGATTTTGAACAACGCTTTAGAAGGGGGTCTGACAGAAAGCAGCATTAAAAAATACAGAACGATTCAAGCCGTGTAATGGTAACGTACACAAATCGTTCGGAGAGAATGAATCAGGATAAATTGTGGAAGAAAAGAAATATAAGAATACCACTTAAGAGTCAAGCGACGAGAGTAGTAGACGAAGCCATGGTTCAGTGAAAGGGGAATTCAGGGGAAAACCACAAGTGGAGCATTGCAAAATACAATTGGCAAAAGTTAGAAGTTTAAGCAAAAGAATGGAGTTTTTTCGTGCAGAGTTTGAGGAAGTAAAAGTTTATTTTTGAAGCTCTTATTAATTAAATCGATTCGATAGGAATATTAAATATATTGTTCAGCTAAGGAATAAGCAGATATGATCATCATCCGAGGATTTTACAATATTCGGAAACAATCGACTAGCGATCTACATTGGATTCGAATCGAATATGCTGCGTTCATGTTAAATAGACTGAGAAAACATGAGGATGAGAGAAAAGAAGATAAAGAAAGTCTGAAGATGTCAGTAAGATAAAACTAGTTATATTCTTCTTCAGACGAGAAAAATATATTCTACGTAAATCACAAAAGTCCTTTCCTTCTAAGTTTGGCATCGTTCCACAAGTTCGAGCTAGAGCGTATCAGGTTTATCTAAGAATATCAGAGAATAAAGGCAGAGAAATGAACAAGAGGATGTATCAAGAAGTAAGATACCAAACCAAAGCACAGAAAAAAATACTTTTGCTGAGTAGGTAAAGGTTGCAGCAGAGATATTGCTTTTCATTTCATTTCATATAACTCTCCTAATAATGTCTTCTTCAGATTTTGCGAGTGAATCATTCCTTAGACAGATATATTTATTGTTTTTAGTTTTGAAAAATATTTGTTTATAAAATTGCGTTCTTGCTAGTCAATCAGCCCGTAAATCCAATCACGCTTTCGGTGAATTCAAGGAAAACATTTTCCCAATATGAAACGTAGAAATAATTTCATTTTTTTCCGTTATAAAAGCTATTTTCAATTTTGTCCGAGGGAGATATTAGCCCAAAAATCAGATTATACCCTTTTCTATACCTTCTATCATTGACTAACCGACGCGAAATATTTGCACGAAATAAACCGTTGCCTTTGTGATGGAAAATAAAGAACCAGACACGTGGGAAGGTATTATCGGCATGCATACGCATGGAATTTTGGATTTACCCGCTAAAATTCGGCTTGAATTCTGAATGATTAAGCTTATGAAGCCCTTTCGTTGGCGTGAAAAGATTCCCTAATAATAAATCCTTTTTCCGAAACACCGTAAATCATAACGGCATCCGTCAAAAATTAATATAAGCTCGTTAATCACAAATCAAGGGAGCGTGAGGAAATTACTTTGTAGAATTAAAATAATATCTCTGGAAGCATGGAATATTTTTTTCTTATCCATCCATGCGAATAAATTCATATGCGTTGGCGTTTAAACGTTGCAGGATAGCCAATCGATGAGCCATTAAACAACTGCTCATTTTCGTCACATTTTTCTCTCCATTTTCAGAGCCAGTGGCGGATATAGTTGCTGGCTGAGGCCCCATCCATTGTGGGGCCTCAATAAAATTGAGCTTAAGAACTCTTAATAATATATTTCTTCGAGTTATTACACAGTCTCGGCGCGTTCAGAGGTTCTGATATTTATTTTTCTATGTCTATGTAAGTATCCTGCAAGCCATCTTTCGGCGTGTGGCAGGGGGTGCATGCACCACGACTCTCTTTCCTTAATCGATTATTTTCGCGTATCGTTCGCGGAAAAAATGAGTTCTTGATTCGATTGGTTCTAGCATCCATTTCTCCGATCTTTCTCGCATTATCGGAACGGCCTATGTAGCATGGTGAACGCATTATATCACCTACATCGCCTCTGAACGTGCTTTCTCTGAATTTATCTAGTAAATTGATCCTTTGTTGAAATCTTCTAACTTCCAAAGATTCCCATCTTGCGTCCTGAAGCAACTGAGTGACGCTCACTGATTTATCGTAGCAATTCTTCACTAAACGTATCGCCTTCCGCTGCGCCTTTTCTAATTCTTGAATACAACACTCATCGGCAGGGTCCGAGACACTACACGCATACTCAAGATGAGGTCTGACTAACGCAAAATAACATCGCATTTTCCATAGTTCTACGTGGCATGATTAAAGAATATATTACACATCTTAAAAGAAAGAATACTTTGCAATTTCCACAGCAGATTATATTCACTAGTTTCGTCTACAAACAGACATTTTCAGGTGTCGTCATCTTCAGATGATATCACCTCTGTTCCACTAAAGCACGTTTGGGTATATTAATTTTATAAAGAATATATTTCATACTTAATAATAACAATACATACTCTGTAATAATTAACACTAAATTTAATGTTTTTTGTCCTTTTGCGCAGCTAGCTACCACTGAGTTACTGAATTACTGAATGGTATTCTATATTGTATCATAATATTGTTATCATTGATAAGGCTGCAATTAGTAACCTACTCCACGGTGGCAACCTTATACGTAATTATACATCATTCAAAGGTCATAATTGATCAATAGTAACCCCAAAATAACACTATAAATACAATATAGGTACTATTATGAAACTATAGTCAGAATCAAATTGTGTGAGGGGGAGAAGTATTCTGCCTGGTATTCACCCTAGATATACACTAAAGATATTTTGTACTTATGGTCCCTCCTTGCAATGTAGTCTGGTCCACGCAGTCTGATCTTGAGTTCCCTTAGTGACGGTATTCCCCATATTATATTTATATTTGGTTGTTTTATGACTCTGATAATTGGTATTGGGGATTCGATATGAAATTTGCACCTGGGGTCTCTGATTGCCCAAATCCGCCCTTGAAACTAAAGCATGACGTCAGCATTTATATTCGATCGACAGCAGAAAACAATATTCTTGGATCAATTAATTTGGCGGAAATTCAATCCAGATGCAGTAACTTTCCATATTCCCACGCTTCAAGTTCCTCAGTTAACTTTAAACTTCTTCTCAAAATACGACCCTTTTGAGAGGTTTAAAGCTTCCATTCGCCGCATACGTATACCTTCGCTGCTTTCCATAAAGTAATCGATAATACCGCGCGATCGCTTAATACATTGACCATAATAAAAGGCGTGAAAACATTATCCCAACGACTGCCGATAATGGCTGAGATAAATCTTGAGAGCGTTGATTGATGGCGCGAGAATCGCTCGGTGCAAGAGGGGCGGTTTTGACGAAGGGCGGGAAAAGTGAAAGAGGAGCGTCAAGAAAGTGAAAGGGAGGACGAAATTGGGGGCTAGATTATGAGCTCACGCTAGAGGAGTCGACAGTATAACGATCGGAAAGGCAATGGGGTGCAGAGGGAGGATTAAGATGAGAATGGGTTACGGAGGGGCAAAAGGAGACAATCGTAGCGTTAAAAGATTAAATGGAAGAAGGGAACGCACTTCAAGAAATTAATATCCTCCAGAGAAAATCATGCTCTCAATTTAAGGACTCGGTCTATCTCACTCCCGACGCAGGACCGTTAAGGAGCTGATTATTATTTTAAGGAATGAAGCAATTTCTCGCTGTAAAGGGCAAACTAATTTCCCGGAGCTGAAGTCCGGAATAATCAACTTCGGAAAGATCTGAAGTCGCTTGGTTTAACTGATTCGCTGTGTCACAGGGTTGTGCGCCTTCGTTCTTTTGACAGGTCAAATGTGAACGAAACAGTAGCGACCGTGAATATTTGCAGAATTTACAACCTGGGGCTGTTTCCTTGTGTTTTACCTTTGCCAGCTTTCATATTCTGTAATATCCACCAATTTGTTTTAGATTTTAACGACCAAATATCATACATTTATTTATTTATTATACATTACCGTCACAGTTAGACGCTGAGTCAGGTGGCGACGCTATCTTACACTAATTTGACAAACTTATACAATAGACACAATTAACACAAACAAACTTACTGTCTTACATACATATCTATCAAAATCAAACAACATCTTTGCCTATCGTTATTTCAAACTACTCTATCATTATATTTACAATTTAAACAGCTATAAATTATACAATTTAACATAAATCTCCGAAGTAACCAATGAGTACA
>KZ308980.1:242768-273580 GCA_000376725.2 Ladona fulva
CTTGCTCACAAAGCATTCCCTTAACAATACCAAGCATTCCCTTAACGGTAGTTCAGTGGTTAGAATACCTGCCCGGAAAGTGGGAGACCTGGGTTCGAGTCCCAGTCGTGTTGCTATTTTTCTCACTTGTTATTCCTTTGGAACCATTAAATATATTAGCGACATCAACATTACTATAAAGTAGCAACTTCATTAACTTTGTGCAGCCAAATAAACTTTTTCACATTCCTGAATGAGATGTTAAAAATACATAAATTTACAATATCGCTTTAACACAAAAAAGCAACACTCGAAAACCTTAATGGGTGGTAAATATCTTTGTACGAACAATTAAAATTTTATCTTTGAACTCAGCAAAACTGGGTCGAATCGAATGAGCAAGTGAGGTCAATAACCGATATTCTGTACTTTTAGTGAAACAAAGACAAAAAGGAGGAAATACTTTCGGAAGTCCATCTGCAAAGCGTTCCGTAGGGAAGGAAACGTCGTTGAGCGGAAAAGGAACTAACGGATCATAAATTAGGAACGTCATGATGCTTGGGAGCTTTATAATTCCCGAAGTTCCGCAGATAAGGGTTCGAAATTTGACGACAAAGGGAATTTTTAGATTGAATTAATTGATTAACGACTTCCAAGTTATTAAATTAAGAAAAGGGACGTCGATTTCGGGAGGTAATGTTTAACCGTAAATACTTTGAGAATTTATGGAAAACTGAACATCGATACATCGATTGTTATCGATACGTAGAAGTTATGAGATTGGCATTCTTACGCACTTTAACACGGAAAAAATAAAAGTGTATGATTTCCAGGCATGATAAAAGCAGTAATGAATAAGCCGTTCAATAAATTGCGAAATCGATCGCATCTATGTTATTTTAGGACATTATAATATCAGAAACTTATAAAATGTTATGGAAATATATGAAGTATCTGTGTATAGCTACCCTTTAATGCGAAACTTAATTCGACCAAGTTTCGGTTAGAGGAATTATGGTGAAAGAATTCGGCACTCTTTTACTGGCATTTCTTATAATATTTTCAGTATAAGGGAAAGAGTAATAACTGTAGTTTAGTTTACACTGAATAAGAAAACTGTCAGATAAACGCAAGGTGAAGTCACTAAAATTAGGAAAAAAATTGCAATGTAAAATTCCGCTAAATTTTTTATTAAAACACTACCGATTCTAATTACTTTCTTGCTTTCAAGCGAAAATGACGAAATTCTATTATAATTGGGTATGACTTAAATAACTGTTCTGGAATATCAAGCAATGTCTCTTTCTTTTGTCCGTTATGAAGTTCCACATAATTAACGTTTCCTCGTTTAATGGGGTTTGGGTGGAATAAATAACCGCGTTGTATCTTCGTAGATGTCTCTAAATTATTATAAAAATATGTAATAAAAATGAGTTACTTAAATTTTGAGAGTGCAATTTCCATCTTACATTTCTTCTTTGAAACTTAAAACATGAAAATATTACGATCTTTATTCATTACCGAAGTCTTCTTCCCGCAATTTAAATGTATATTTATGACTAATTTCATTAGCATTAAAATCTACGTTCCAGATTAAATCGAAACTATCGTATAGCCAAGTGGGTAGCGCGTTTGCCTCTGGCAAAAGTTCGAGCTCGATTCCCGGTAAGATGTGCAAATTGACCTCAGCTATCGACACAATTTCAAAAATGCTTAACTACGACATTAAAATTGTTTGACCTCTCATACGATGTCCAATATAAATTATGTTTCCAGTGTTCACTGGGATGATAATATCTGTGCAATTAAAACTCTAAGTTAAAATTCACGGAGGAGGCCGTAACTTTGTGGGATGACATTATACACAGTGTTAAATAAAACTGCGTTTAAAAAAAAAACAATATAAGCAACCTTCACTAATCCACAATAAAATTCTTTTATTGTGGATTAGTAAAGGTTGCTTATATTGTTTTTTTTTTAACGCAGTTTTATTTAACACTCGGTATAAAACTCTAAGTCTTAGAAATCGCAAACACCAATCTTTCGCAGCTTTCACACAAAGTAACCCATTTTCTAATCACAATTTCAACTAGTCAGCTTATTGAGCCGATTAATCCAAAGAGAACATCAGCTCGTCCGACGAAAATTCACTCTCATCAAACTATTTAATTGGTGATTATTGTTTCTATCTTCTGCTGGATACAAAAATTTTTCATTTCTTCCTCAGGAAACGCCCTTTGCGCTTCCCTCAGTGAATCTCCCGAAACCATTTCTTTTGGACCATTCATTCGTTAAGCTCGAAATAACAAATCTACCTTATCGTCGAAATTAAATGGAACTCCAAAACATTCGCTCTCGGTGATATACTGCTCGGCTCTTTCTCATGCGATGCTACAATGGCAAGCCCCTCTTCCGTACCTTCCATCGCTATTCATCATCTTTCATGAAAATATTCAGTACTGTAATGTTGTTCTTTGCCCCAAACCAAACCATACAGCCATCCTACCCAACGTACATACAACATATATTACAGATTTGTTTTTCAAAAATATTTCGGACCATAATTTCAATCCTGTCCCCCCCGAAAGGGATATTAAAGTGTGCACTAAAAATTTTGAAAGCCACGTTTTGCGGACGCGCCACCAATTTCCAGCCGCAAGTAAAATTACAACTCCAAAATTCGGTTGGATTTCATTATAATTTTTGAACATTCTCTTTCGTTAATAACTTAACCGTATTAAAACTATACCGGCGGTGTTTATTTGACCTTCATTCCGACCTCATATTAATGATTTGGAAAGTTTACTTTTAATTAACGAAATGAAAAACAAATTTTTAAAAATATAAATTTTCCGATAAAAGATTTTGCTAAACATTAATAAGGTATTCCAGATTTNTGACTATAAAATGCCTTAAACTACTGACCATTAACTGTAATTATAGTACAAAAATCTTCCTCGTGTATTTTAAAACTTTGAGATGAAATCAAATATATGTTTAAACTCTTAAATGTGTAGATACATAAATAGTAAACAGTAATATGCTACATATTTTATTATATGCTTTATTTTTACTGGATTTCGAAAGCTTTTATTGCTATCTGAACTAATTATTAGAATAACTGCAAAACTAACACGGCAAAAAATACATAAATACTTCAATATCGGATGGTAATCAAAACTAAGGAATCGTTAATTCCTTTCGCGAACAATAAATCATGCTCAGCTCTCTGCTTTTAATCGGAATTAACAATAAGATTAGACAGTGACCACAATGCTATATCGTTTTTAACTGCGGATGTAATTTTACAGTAACAAAAGAGTTACAGGGAGAACGTAATATAAAAAGAGAAAAAGTTTCAACAAATTTTGAAAATGTGATGATAATTGCATATTTACTCAAGCTACATGAATATTCGATATGATACCAGTATTCGGCAGTTTAACGGAATTCAAAGATCATAAACTCGGGGAACATTATCCCAGAAGGACATGGTCGAAGTGGTTCTGGAACTTTAAGAGAATACCATTCAACGTAACTACATAGATCATTAATCAATCCATTTCAAATCTAAATCAACATGTTGGACCCCTTCAGAATTACTTTCTAAACCCTCTCTCAAAGAAAATTCACGACATAATTGCTTGAAGGCCCATGAAGACAACTTGAGATGCGACTGAAAGCGAACGATAGTCTCAAGAGTACTGAATGCAAACACAGGATGGTAGTGAAATGGAGAATGCCAGGATTGAACCACATCATCGACTGTAGAGCCATACAATGAAAACGCACGGATGATCTCATATTGGCTTGCAAGACCTAAATGAGAAACAAGCTTGAAAGCATTTCTCATCTCCAAAGAGGTTGTCCCTCGGTTTAAATGATTTCAGAGAACACCGGTGCCCTTAAGTAAATGTGTACTTCAGTTTCATTGAAAAATATGATATCATGTACTCACAGTGACTGCCTTTATAAAGGTAAATGAATGTCCTTAACCTAGATGAGTTTCTCACCTACCTAACCTAGATGATTATCACCACGAGCCACGAAGACATTTATTATTCAACGATTATACTTAACCAAATATCCCTGGGCTATCCCAACTATACTAAGCGTTCAAAGAATGGGAGATGGTTTATTTATAAATGGTGACGTAATATGTCTCCGTCACGTTTCCATAGCTTCGAAACAAAGAATACTGATGTAATAAAAACAATAATAACAAGACTACATTTCAAGCCGAGATTGAGATTTGTTTATCTCCTTCCATCTAACCCTAGTATATATTTTTTTTTCATCGAAAGCCGAAATATACCATTCAGCCACATAAGAAACCATCAGACCATACTCAATCATTTGCTCTACTCTACTCTAATGCTGGAGGTTCACAATTAGATCGAATTTACCAGTTCCGTGAGATTTTAAGCATTTTTCGAAATTTGTAAATATCCATAGAAAGATAGGCATTCGGACAGGGTCAGACCGGGAGGAAAATTTAATCCTCCAACATCAACTGCTCTTATTGACGTATTCAAAACTGTTTCTATGAAACAACTCCATCACAAATTTCATTTTCTTCTCGAAACGTAATATTACATCTCTCTAACTGGTGGGTGTTAAAAATTGAAATCTAGTCATTTTTAGGAAAATTTAGCGATTGAAGCGGTCTTTGAGTGAACCAGTCCAATACCAGTTCAATGCTCTGAAGCACTGGTCTGAATTTGGGTCTGAGAGATAATTCTTTGGCCGGGCTGGAGTAACCGGATACGGAGAGTGGCCCTCAATGCTCGGTCTACATTCGAACACTTTGTGACACAGAGAGAAGATCATAAAGGAAGCTATAAAATACCATCATCGACTATAAATACTATTGGAGATTTAGTACTTTTCCATATTCTCTATGAGCATTTCAGCCAAAATATTGACCACCATAAATGTCGATGTTCTAACGAAATTTTCATTCCATTAACGCGATACATCGTTGTATTTTGGAAATCTTTCTAAGTAATTTATTGATTGTTGGTACGACTCAATACACTATTTTTACTCTCCGGAAAATGTAACGAATCTAATTTTGTTGCTATTTAAATGAGAAGCTGAACCATAATAATTTATGACGGAAGTGAAAATTTATGAAATAACACTATAATTATAACTCCACTAGAATTCTTGCGAATATATATTTCTAGGTAGACATTTTCTTTTCTTTTTCTTTCGGGTCTTTAGAGATTGCCTCACATGGAAATATGTCCCTTCTTTCTCCTGAGTAATGTAGAAAATTAGGAAAATTAATGAAATACGCCATGAAGGATAAAAGTTTATTTTTCTGACATTTTCCTAGTTATTAACTCAACTATGTCATATTCTAAAGATTCACGGATTCGATAACGAATCCTATAACCAAGGTAATAATTTGCATAGAAACTACCAAATATTAATTATTTACTATATACATGTATATAAATATTTTCCATCCGGTAGGCTTATGTGCCTATGCCTATTCAATGCCATTTCTTTTGTTTCTTGGTAACTTACCCCATCCTTTATGTCATCTAACATATTTCGCCCTTCCCTCTGTCTTTTCTCTTGCGTTCTTCCCTCAGCAATTCCTCTCCTCTCTATCGTATATTTGGCCCACCCATTTCCTCTGTCGACGTTTAATTACTTCGATTAAAACCCTCTCCTCCCCGACCATCCCTAGTTTGTTTACCTATCGACCCAACTTACCCTTTCCATTCTACGCAATACCCACATCTCAGAGGTCTCTAAACTTTTGATGTCCTCCTTTCTGAAGGTCCACGTTTCACACCCATACAGCAAAACACTCCACTCCAAATTTCTACCAATCTTTTTCTGAGTTGACGTTTTCTTCCATTGAATTTATTGTCGCTTGAATGTACTGGAAACACTTCCAACGGAAGGAGTGGTCCAAATGGTCGAATTTCAGTGTAGTGGTGAGGAAATAAAGGCAGAGTCACAAAAGGAAGAAACCGCCCATTCAAATATTCCCCGCAAGCCGCAGACCAGAAGTTCATATTCCGTTCATGAGCTCAGTCTGAAAGAGATAAAACCTCTACAGAGTATTGACGGCGATGAAATGAAAATAAAAGCCACAAGCAGAGGGTGAATCCGCCGGAATTGGATCCGTAAAGGAAGGAAAGAGGCTCTTAGGAACTCGACGGTGTAACTGGTGGATGAATCGTACCCTCGAATTTCTTGGATACGTAGGCGAGACGTAAAGGAATCAGCTCAGCAAAATTATGGAAGTTTAGGAACAAATGTTGTTTATCACTCCTTTCGAAAGTTCGCAAAACTCCCCGCCGTGCATTTTACGCGTAGTGAGAAAAATGAATTTATGAGAGACGCAAATCCATATCCGCGAGGAAATCCATCAGGAAATCTTCACCGGCAGACGCCAAGGGATTCCGCCTTTCTGAGAACTATTTACTTCATATGAATTGGTACTCGAATCTATGGAGACAGCATAGAATACAGTAACGTTTGTATTAAATGTTTTTAGGAATTAGCGACGTTACAAAGAATTCTCGTGCGTGTGAAGTTTAATGTCAGCTTCCTCTAATGTTGATTTTGGGCAATCATAACCCATATTGAAAAGATGTGTACTGTCCACGAGAGGTATTTGAGGAATTTCCCTCCCGTCAACGGCCGAAAATATTTATTACTATTTTCTTACGCTCCCTCAACCTCCCTCTTACCTCCCTCCCTGAATCTCACCTGGTTTACCGACCAAATTGCACCGTATTATTAAGTAAATCCTCTCTTCTGCCCAATTTCAGCACGGGGACCTTGTAGCGACTTTCATTCACTTTCAATTGTCCGAGTCTTTCCTGTCCTACTTAAGTGTCTTAATTCAATATGACGACTCATTCCTTAACTAAAGGTATTGATCTATGTATGTAAGATATGTGTCTATTAGTTTGTATTTATTTAACGTCTAGTTCGTCGATTAGTTTGTAGCTATTAGTTGTATCAGTTATCTAGTCTCTATTTTTATCGGTTAGTTAGAAAGTAATGATTTATTTTTCTTGATATAAGTATGATTGTATCGGATTGATCGGATACTTGATGGTATCCGCTTATTCTTGGTGTAAAATTGTCGTATGATGAAGAAAGTCCATTTTGCCCAAGCCTCAAAAGTGAAGTAGTAGTAGTATTGTTAAAAGTGCTTCGACAGCTAAGGTCATTTCGCACGTAGGCCCCCACCGGGAATCGAACCCGGGACCGCTTTCATACGAGTCGAACGCGTTGCCCACTTGGCTATCCGGGAGCCCTCTCAAAAGTGAAATAGTAATGATAACTTACAGCAAAAATGCTTAACCACGGGCCGCTTGTGGTCGTCTCATATGTTAACCAATGCAATGCAGCCAAATACTTAATTCCTTTAAGGAAATTGTAAAAATATATGTGGTAAAAAGAATTAACTCAAACAACCCCACGGAATTTTTCGCAGCCGGAACTTTGGTCCGCGGAGATTTGGTCCGCTACGTTTTGGTCCGCTACGTTTTGGTCCGCTACGATTTGGTCCCACGACAATTTGGTCCCGCTACGATTTGGTCCGCGACGATTTGGTCCGCGGCGGCTGGGTGCTACGATGAATTAGTAACGACACGCGATAAATNATACATTTTCTGTGGACTTTGTCAGATTTTGTTTTTATTTAACCAAATATTATATTTAACTAGATATCGCCAGAATTAGTAATTCAATCAAAAAGAATCTATCTTGGGTAATAGTCCACCCTTAAATGTGACATTAAATTTAATTATCATCTTAATCCAAAATAACATAATTTGTGTTAAAAAATTAACGGTATGTTCATCATGTGAATCCCGCGGCAATGTTTAAGGTGTAAATGGACCCCACTGGAGGTAAAATCTTGAAACAATCAGTCGGCATGCATCTCACCTTTCTAATCCTTTTACTTTAATTTTCATACTAAAGTAAGTTTATGTTTCAAGGAGCTGACTACTTAATGTCTTGATTTCGTCTTTGATTTAATTTTATTTCAAGCCGTAATTTTTGTTAAAGATTCCTTCGCCGGCTTTAACTAGCTTTATTCCTAAGGTCCTCCATCAATTTCACGTGAGAAATTTCCGAAGTGAATGAAGTGTCCCAAATGTATCTATTCTCTTTCATCGTTCAGCGATTCTTCTACATTAGGAAACCGATACGATTCTCTTTTTTTTCCTTTAGTGAATCTCTTACATTAGGAATCCGATACGATCGCCAATTGAATGGATGTAATTGATTCTTCATATCCACAACGGAGTCCCACTGACAGTCCGAAGGCCGTAAAAGGGAACAAAGACTATTTCAATCTAATTTTCTGCCGTCACAGAAAGTGAGGAGGGAAGGATACAGAGAACCAGTTGAATCGATCTTGCGTGAGATTGATTTTCTGAATAAATGTTGACATTTCCAGAGCGTCATTAATCAAGAAATTCGGGTCCATTGTGAAAGAGAAGGATGCCTGTGCGCAACAGTTTCGTTATCGTTACGAAAATTCGTATACCATGCCAAAGAAAAGTGGGCGTTGATAGAAAAAGAAATAAAAACGCAAATAGTGATTCACAAACACAAAGAATAATAACGAATGATAACTTTGTATACGCAAATACTATTTGGTATTATGTTAGCATTTAGTGTGCTATTAAATAGTATACAAAGCTTTCATCATTGGTTACTACTGCCTTTCACAAAGTGACGCCTGATCAAACCTATCATTAAGGTTTTTTATACAGAAAAAGTGGCATGTATCATTGGAAACTTTTGCTTAAAAACATAGATATATGATGGTCATAACTCTATTTCCAATATATTAAACACATGACTTTCAAATAACCTTTCAGCGTGTAGGATATATGCCCTGGATTGATAACTTGTTTGCTTTTCACCTCCGTAAGTGAGAATATACATCACAGAATGGTTGATTGCTGTCTATCCAGGATTAAATTATAACTGAATCATTTGAGGATCCTTGCTACAATTAATTCTTTTAATTTTTTCCTTAGTTCCTATTTCCGAATGAGAAAAACTCATCGAAATGTCTCAGAGAATGCCAATATTAATTAATGAATGCGATATTTCTCTGTTTAAAAAATTTAAACTCTAAATGTAATCAGCGAACGAAAATATTAAATTCCAATATTTCCACCCAGGTGAGATTCGAACTTCATTAAGATTAGACAAACATTTCATGAGCAATCACCTTTTCATGAACAGGCTAATATTAAATACGGGCGTTTCCAATGGGATCATTTTTATTGACTCGAATAATTGTGTTCCGTAAACAATCTTCAAAAAACTTAATTTTGGAGGATTCAAAATACAATTTACAACAGTAGCAGTATATGGACATTTTGCAGCTCTGTCCTTCCGATTTTACAATAGACCAATACCCTCTAATTTTCTAGGAGGAACCCAAATCCTCATTTCAATTTCCTTTCCTTTCATTCTGAAAAATTACGGAAATTGCACCTTCAAAATTCATTTCGATTCCGCAAGAAACACCACGCATTCGTAAACAGAAGCCTTTAGGTGCTTTTAAATGCGCGACAATAAATACAAAAAGTTTAGCACGACAAGCGGAAATGGAAAAAGGGAAAGTGCTTTGCGTTCCGTTTCATTTCGAATCCCTCAGCCGTTTTCACTGTAGTCACTGCACAGCACATGGTCATTGCCTCAAACCTGCCTCTGGAGAAGGACGTGACCACGAATGGTTATTGTCTTATTACCATGGGACAATCGGAAGCCTTTTTTAAGACATAAGTATTAAGGATCTAAAATAAAAGCAACTCTGTCCATGGTTTAAAATTGAGGCTCTGGTAAAACCCGTAATGTAAATATCACCAGCATTCTATGCTCTAACAAGCATTTTGCAACGGTAACATTAACGCTAGGTAAACTGGCCTATGTCAGGGCTCGAAAGTATAAGAGTTGGTCTCAGTTAGTAAATATTTACTACACTGTTTTTGACCGGATGCAAAATATTCGATAATATAGTGAAAATCTCTCGGTTACCTTAATTATGAGAAGATAAAATGCCTACTGAATATCATTCGAATGGAATCTTTGGAAAGAATGACAGCTGTAGACCGAAGAAAAAATGGGAAGAAAATTTAAAATACGAAATGGATTTTTGAAGTTATCTGGAAATGAAGAAGATACAGCGACAGCTCTACCTATTAAATGAATACTTATGTATAGATCAACAATAAAATGTGTGTAATTATAGTCTAGTGAACGCTTGGTGACATCATCAATGATTATGCTGTTGAAGTTATTCATATGAATGAGCAGCCAGCATTATCATTAACGTTTAAAACGGGATTGAAATATTTCATTGAAGCTTTAAATAGAGTATAGCATCTCCTCAGAAACACTAAATTGCCTCCTAAGATTTAAGTAGAAATTTATGAAGGATACGATCAAAACTATATTACAGGTATTTTTATGTTTCAGAAGAACAATCCGCCACCAAGAGCAACAATTAAGGTTTTTTATACATGTAATTTCAGCTTCAAGTTAATTGATCGTACTTCGAAACATAATTTCAATACTTAACCTTTGCTTTTGGAGGTCCTCTTTGAAGCAAATGTAATTATAATTTCGTATTACGAGGAAGTGATAGGTGACCTAAATTGCGCTTAATTTTCAATTCTCAGTGACCTGCAGGAAAGCTTTGTTTAAACGGAATGTTACTACGCTTTCAGGATACCTGAAAGAGCAAAGAGAACAGAAATATATATAGAAGTGTTTCACATCCGTATTAACTTTTCTTCAATGCGCTCCTTCCAACCCTAATTCCACAGCGTATTTTGTGTATCAGTCTGGAATCTAATCCAATCCTTCAAAGATTTTATACTATAGGGTTCCGGTACTCAAAAAATGAACGGAAACAGCCAAGTAGTGCGCATGCATTAAAGACAAGAATGCGAAATTCGTACGCCCCATCAAAAGAATACGTCTCCCTGTAAAAAGGATAGAAAGTCTAAGAAGACGTGCACCATTGTCAATGCAGTTTCAAATAGAATTCTCCGAACGCAGACGGAAATAGGTTCAAGGGCCTCGAACATTTACGTATGAAGAGGATGGCAGAAAACAGGAAACGTTGTCGTGGACTTGAAGAGAGGAACAAATGAGCACCTTAATCAGAGAATCTCCTCAAAAATTAAGCTGCCGGAGAAAATACCTGGTAATCGGATTTTCTTCTTTCTTATTTTCTTAAATTTCTCTCGTAATGAGTTCTTATTTCTCGAATATCCGATAAATTCCCAAACTTCTCTTTCCCAGAATTGGATTACTAAAAAATATGGCATTTCCACTTTTAACTAATTATGTATATCCAAATAAGGTCCAAACGTCCGCTCAGTTATTTTTGACAAAAAATAATATTTTTCTCTAAAATCTTGACGTATTTCTTTGTAAAAGAGTCAGAAATTCTTTCTTTCGCCTTTGAAAAATGTACTTACCTTTTACACCAGTACATTAATTGAAAGATAATTATGTTACAGCTATACGACATTATCCGCATTAATCGGAAATATCTGCATATCTAATTTGCTCTCTAATTATTGGGAAATCCAAATCCTTATTCTCCAAATCGTTATCTAAAATTCCATGTATACTCTGTTTTAATTCTTCCCACATATAATAAATTTCCCGAAAACTGTAAGATTTTATTTTGTTGGTGTACATTTATTAAATCAAATTTTTTAACTCCAATGCCAGGAACCAAACTCAAGAAAACCATTAAAAGTTTATAACGCCTCATTTACATTTCCCTTTTCAAGAAAACAACACCAGGAGCTCAAAAGGGACTGAGGCAAAGGAAGTGGCCAAGGGAGAGGAAAAAACATTCAAGTTACAGAATCTAGGAGTTTATATATGGTGTTAAATTTTTGTTCTCCGACATTCATTATAGAAACATTGTTTTTATAAATATTTAAATTTTCCAGACGTTGAGGCCATTATTAGTACTAAAAACCAACTTAAAATTATCAATCGAAATACTATAGGAACATTTTTCATATATATGCTGGAATCTACTAGATTAAAAATGAGTAATATATTATGTGAACATTTAAATAATTCTCCATTGAGTTTCTCCAGTATTTTTATTAGTATATATATATTGGCCAGACCTCTAGTCAAGTAAGGTTAATATTGTATTTTAATATAACGTCCAGAAGTAGTACTACTGAAAGACAAAGTAGTACAGTTGATATCTATAAGTGTATATTAATGATTTCTGATTAGTGCATCGATTAAGAAGGAATCGAAACCTAATTGAACAGCAGTTTGTTTGATAAAATCCTTTTTTCGTTAAATCTGGTAATGCTTAGTTGTAGGTAATCAAGCCTATGTACTACATGATGCAGATGTTTACGGGACAGAGATACTTTTAACTCCATCTTTCCTTAGGATATCAAGTTTTCGAGAGCACACCTCTTCGTGATATTGCTTCCTCTGATAACCATGACATTTTACAAAAAGTAATATACCATTTTTAAATGAAATTGCTATCTCCAAAACAAAATTATTGTAGCTTGTTCCATTTTGAAAATATGCTAAAGACGCCTCTTCGTAAGGGATGGAATAATACCGTGAATTTATGTTTGCTTGTTTGGCTGTTTTTGTTAGAGAACTGTAAATACCACTATTCTCCAGAATAAACAAAGTAAGTCTTCACGTTAATTGAAAGTTCGAGGTGCACACTGTCCGTGAGATTTGAGGTTTATTGTCTCAACGAGTATAACGAGTTAATAATTATGATTCAGGTCTTATTAGACAAGCAACTTTGACTTAAACACGCAAAGCCTCCCTTTTACTGTATAAAACTGCCTTCAAGCAACTCAGAATGAGAGTTGAAATTATGGCTCTAAAATTACTTTCACGAATAGCAGAAATATCATTCATTGTGTGTCAAAGAATCGCTTGTAAATGAAGGATTCGGTTAATTAAGAGTCATTTACAAAGGAAGGAGACGAGAAGGAACGAATTTTTGAGAAATTATTGAACTCTGATGCCGCGATTGAAGAAGTAAACAGGTTACTCGTTTTCTAAACTTCAATAGAAATTACTCTCTACACGTGTACTTCATGTTTCATCAAGTCAAATTCAACTCCCTTCACTTAATTTTCCGATAAACGTGATTATGTACTCTGGTACAAAGCGACTCACAACTCAGAATTTTCCTTCCAGGAAACAGAAATTACAGTAGCAAGGTTAAAATATTCTTGTGCAAGGTCACGTGGTAACAAATTAAAGGGAATTATGAACAGTAAGAACAGTTCTTTCCCTTTAGAATTCACATATTAGTTACTCTTAATTAACTTTTGACTTGAAACTCCTAGAAGCTGGTACAACAATATGTTAACGAAAAAAAGGATGCTATTCTAAAGTATAACCTAGAATTCTTAGATATCAATGAATCATCTAACGATAAGAAATCTTAAGAGAATTTGTTTAGTTATTTAAAACTCAATTTTTCAGCAAAAAATTACGAAACAGATGCTTAGATACCCTTCCTCTGTCTTTGGCATACAACATATACATTAATATATCTCCTGTTCGAAGAGTAGATCAACTACTATGATCTTTTTGGAGAGTTTTTGCATTTAATATAATTTTATTTCCCTGTTGAGCATCAACTGAAAATTTGGTTAGTCTAATAAGTACATACATAATCAAGTACACTAATCAAGTACATACATAAACAGGTTTCTGTTCCTCCTACAGAATTTTGTTTGCTATTACTTCCGTATCTACCAATTATGTACCATATCGTGTTCTTGTCTGGAGAAACGATAAAACAATTGATTTTCTCGTCCTTTTATGCAGACTATACTTCTAGTAAATAAAGAACTGAGAAACGTGCACTAAATAGTTTTAGAGGAAAAAATCCATTCTTTTCCTATCCTTATCCAGATAGAAAAATTCCAAACTTGAGTTTCATTGAAGTACTATAGTAAGTTTAAACTTCGTTTATTAATGGTAAAATCTGATTCTATTGCAGGAAAATCCTTAAGAAATTTTTCATCTAATAACGAAACTTGTCAAATATTGATCATAAAACCGCAGTGATAAAACAGCACGTGGCACGGAAAAGCTCTTCAATTCAGACCCGGGAATACGTGAGAGAAAGGAAAATAGCAGCCAAGTTGCGATTGCTAAATAAATTTCCAGAGGATACATTAACGGAGGACATCACATGAATTATTCGATCTTTCTTCTACTCCGACCGACCCAGCAATGAGCGTGAAATTAGCAAAATAGACGCGACGACAAATCTTTTTAGAAACTATATTGTTATTGATACACGAGAGATAGAGCTAGATTCTACGTTGTTGCCGGAAACTGATAAGTAACTTCAAGGGTGAAAATAACAACAAAATAACTTCTCCAATGGAAACAGGATACCTAATTTCCCGGCTCATAACACTCACCGGCCTATAAAACGCACCGTGATTTTTCAGGTTGACGTAGCAAAAATTGTACACACAATAAAGTAAGCTGCTTCGAACTGAAACAAAGAAACGAGATTCGCAAAAGAACGAATATTTACGGAATAATGAAGCAAAAGCACAACACTGATGAAAAGGCTTCCGCGGTGACTGGAGGATAAAACCCACGAGTCAAAGCGCGATATTGTTTACAATTACAATTTGGGATCCTCACGAAGTAGGATTAACATCCCATCTTGAGATGGTTCAACGTAGGGCAGCTAGGTTCGTTAAGGGAGATTTCAGTTTTGACAGCAGTGTTTCGGCAATGATAGAATCCCTCGGATGGAACTCGCTTAGTGATAGAAGACTTGAATACCGCAGGAAGCTTTTCGATAAGTTTGTCACTACGGATCTCGGGGAGGAGATAGTTGATTTTCTCATCCCAGCTAGTAACGCACGTAATCTTCGAAAGAAAACNTCAATAACACATTCACACAATTTATATTCCTATATCTGAATAAAATTTACATCTTTTTTAAACTCCTTTTTGTTATTAGGTAAGGGTAAGAAGACCTCTTCAGGCAAACGGTTCCACTCTTTAATCCCTCTATTTATGAAAGAAAACTTACCTAAATCTGTTCTTTGTTTTCTTAGCTTTAACTTCTGCTTATAAACCACTTGAGCAATATAAAACGGTTCTTTTATTCTACTTCTCAACTCATTCCAAGCCTCGCCTCCGTTTTTTACCTGAAAGATGCCTACTAATCGATTTACCCTCCGCCTTTTTTTCTAATATTTCCCAATCAAGAATCTCTAACATTTCCATTACGTTACCTCCTTTCCTATGTCCTTATAATACATATCCAGCAGCTTTTCGTTGCACTTTCTTGACTTTCTTAATATTAATTTTATCTTGCGGATCCCATACATTTTTCCCATATTCTAATATTGGCATCGCTATTTCTTTGTATCTTTCACCATCTTACTACCTCCCTATGAGTTTCTCATCACGTAATGTAGGTTTCTATACGCCTTAGATACGATTTCTTTTATATAAGTACTCCAATCCAAATTATTAGTTAGTACAACCCCTAAGTACCTACATTTTTCACCTTGGGAATGTTGCTGTATATGTAAATGTAAATTACTATTTTATGGCTGTTCCTGACGTCAGAAAAATGCTCACCCTCAGCCCATAAGATGCATGCTGATTTTAGATTAAATTTTCGCTAGAAAAGTGTGTCTTTTGGGAAATACGTAACCCGATCACATCCATAATAATTAATGTTACCAGTGAACACTCATGACCATTTCAAAATCAGAAAACCTGGTTAGCCGGGCTAGACCTGAACTCGAACCTAGGATCTTAGCAATGGAGCCACTCATTTAAACCACTCCCCCATCGCAGCCAGTCATTATGATGGTATTAACGTTATTTATTTACAAATTCCGACCGCAGTTTGACATAGGCCTGTTGACAGCTGAATCACATAATATACACATATTTAAAAGTAAAAACAATTCACACTAGATAATAATATTGATAATTATATTACATGAAACACTATTTACCTTACATTGAATCTAATTTTAAATAATATTTTTACACTAATTTCATTTCTAAATTTCAATAAAATCGGCACCTCTTCCTAAACTCCTTTTTATTCCTATGTAAGGGTGCTAAGACCTCTTCAAGCAAACTGCTCCACTCTTTAATCCCTCTATTTATGAAAGAAAACTTACCTAAATCTGTTCTTTGTTTTCTTAGTTTTAACTTCTGCTTATAAACCACTTGAGCAATATAAAACGGTTCTTTTATTCTTCTTCTCAACTCATTCCAAGCCTCGCCTCCGTTTTTTACCTGAAAGATGCCTACTAATCGATTTACCCTCCGCCTTTTTTTCTAATATTTCCCAATCAAGAATCTCTAACATTTCCATTACGTTACCTCCTTTCCTATGTCCTTATAATACATATCCAGCAGCTTTTCGTTGCACTTTCTTGACTTTCTTAATATTAATTTTATCTTGCGGATCCTATACATTTTTCCTATATTCTAATATTGGCATCGCTATTTCTTTGTATCTTTCACCATCTTACTACCTCCCTATGAGTTTCTCATCACGTAATATAGGTTTCTATACGCCTTAGATACGATTTCTTTTATATAAGTACTCCAATCCAAATTATTAGTTAGTACAACCCCTAAGTACCTACATTTTTCACCTTGGGAATGTTGCTGTATATGTAAATGTAAATTTAACAATAAATACGTAATCATCACCATGTAAACATTGATTGTTTACTAACAACGTGGTGTGATCCCTCAAACATCAATGCGCAGATCCCACGAGATGGTTCAGACAAAAAGTGGATCGTAGTGGAGAGATAACGCAAAAAAATCCGCCCTCTCTACAGTCGAAAACCACTTCCTGCATTCGTGTTTCTGCTCCGAACACAAATCCTGCTGCAATTAAGTCACTTCCTTAACGCACCACTCCTCCACACCCGAGCTGCTTCCCACGCCTTCCCACACCCGCTACACCCGCCTCTTCCTTCTCCTCTGCCACATTAATCTGCCAAAGGCGTTCTCAGAATGCGCAATATCGTCGGCACATCTAAAGAACAGTCGATATAAATCAGAGGCGGTAAATTAACCGAAGCGAATCATTGAGCTCCCATCTCTTTGTACTCGCTAAGTGAATCTCATCTTCCGAAATCCATCCGCTCCATGCTGGCTGAAAGTAAGTTGTTTATTCTCATTTTCACTGTAGAAATCCACAAAAATTATCTCCACGTGCCTAAGAAGGAGTACCGAAGTTTTCCTTCTCGAAAGTTCCTCAGAGAGTCCCACGGATATATCATAGATTTTATATAGCACAAGTACGCATGCTTTGAAAATCCGAGAAATAATTATTGAGAAGTAATTTCTGTTTTCAATTGCCTCTTTGAATGCGAATGTGGGGGCTCTAAGTCATCAAGTAAACGAGAAATTGCCTACATTCCTGGAGCAGGCAAACCTCTGCCCTAAATGTAATAAAGATGGAAAAAGGTTTATGGATTAAGAGTTACATATATTCCCTGCGAGTCACTAGTGGTGTGTATAACTGTGATTATTTAAACAATTTCAATTTACCTCACATAGCCTCTATTTTCTAAAACCCTTTATAGCTCTGGCTAAGCCGCTGGGCGTGTGTTGTATTTACTTGATAGCATCTGCGTTTAATACATATATTAGAGGTTGGTGTCAATGTAGAGTCCGACAAACTACTTCACGAAAAGTCATTTGAATGCGAGTCGTCCATTGAATATTATTTTAAACAAAAGAAATCGCAATTAATTCTGACAAACAATAAGAAGATCCAATGGTAACGCAGAGATCAAAAATAAATTTCTTAGTGAGCGATATCAAATCATCAAAACCTCCTTCCGTTATTCAAATTTTGGATGAAATATTTCTCTTATTTAGTAAAACACGAAATTGATGAGAGGCTTAGAGGGTTTATGAACTCGCGATTTGCAGTTTTAATCGAATGAATAAGAATATTCAAGGACAAAATTTAGTTTCCCGGAAATCTACAGCGGCGATCAAATTTTTACTTGACAACAGTTTGTATACCAGTTTACGGAGCTTGTGGGATGGTTATATAAGCTCACAATTCCAGTTAACTAGATTTAATGATGTATGGGGATGAAAAGGACCAAATATCCCATTTAAACAATTAGAACAAATTACTACTCTTGTTTCTCTCCAAATCAGAGGAAATTCACATTTCCCTTCTGCTCAGATTAAACCATACGAACTCTCATCCAACATCCTGATTTTTCTCGGAAAGAAAGGTTTGTCGATCACTTTTGAGCCCAAAAAATCTTTCTAGCCTTAACGTTTACCCCTGCCATACGCAGATGTGCGGCTTGCAGGGTATCATTGTAGATGTAGATGTATGCCTGAATAAAACACCTAGCCCTCGTGCTTCCTAGGGTAAGCCCCCTCACTGAGCTGAATGTTAGATCCAAACCACTCCGGATCTCATCTGAAATGCAGCATGGAGGCTGAAATAGCAACCTATGTGGTGCAGAATGAATGGAGGTTTCCTGCGAAAATACATCACCTCGTATCCTTTGGAGAATCGCACGCTCCAAGCGATGCGTACGAACGGACGAGCCGACCCTTTTCACGGTTCACTAGAGTTACACGTCGAAGAAAGGCCCCTATTCACTCACTACTTTGACCAAAACCTACATCCGGTAGGTCTCATCAGCTTTGCAAATCTTTTCCGCTCACTAAATGAAGCATTTGAAAGCTTCTAAACTGCCGGCTGAATTTACTTTCGTTTCATCACTTAAAGCTTTCTATGGAGGATGGCAATTACTCCCGAGTGGCCGTAACCTAAAATACATTGATAATATACCCATGAAGCTGACAAGTCAAGCTGATATTTTATTTCTATACTAGTCAATAAATAATTTCATATATTCCACAAATGATTGCAGCTAGTTACTGTTTTCGTTCCTAGTACACAAATCCAAAAGAGGAACACCATCCATTTGAATGTTATAGAGCCAATTATATGTGTATTAGTCTGTTTGTTGGAATGACGTGAGAGATTAACGCATTCCCTTCTAATTTTGATTTTTTCAACATGAGTTTAGTTGTGTTCAAGAATTCTTATATTACTATNTACTATCACATTTCCTCCGAGTAAATGCGTGAAGGATGATAAAATTTCAAAAACATTCTATGCAATAACAGTGAACGTATGGTAAACATTTCCCTAATTCAAGCCAGAGAATGGGAGACCACCATCACACGGCACCGTAATTGAATGAGTACATTTTTCTACGGAAACATATAACACGGTTACGAGAAACAGGCTCCACTTACGGTCAACTACGTTTCGCTTGATTACTTCTCATGAATTTTTCTCGTACATTCCTCGTGATAGTTCTGAGAGATACCCTCACTACCGTGTTTGGCCAGAGTCGTAAGACCATTAAATCGGCCATTTTTTATATCAGTCACACATCCTAAATGGAATAATTTTAATAATAAAGAAATAATTAAAAAGCCGTTTAAACTACGTTTTCTTGTCTAGCACATTGTTTTCTCCGTCTGACAGATTCTTGGACAGTCCAGAATATTGTGTAAGTCCTCTGCTATTGAAACATAATAAATATTTAAAGGACTTCTTTAAAGTTGTCTTACCTCTCGAATTTAACGTAAAATCAGTAGTTCATTTATGATAGGGGTTGGAATTATTTCTCTATTTTTGTTCCAGAAGAATAATATTATTTCACTCTATATAAATCACTGACTTCTCTTAAGTTTCAGTTTTAATTTGGCTAATTGTATAATAAAATCGATGAATATAACAAATTTGATAACCAACTTATCAAATATGTAAGTGAGAACCACTGAATTTGTCAAGGGACTTAAAGATAACTTAGGGGTAGCCTGAGAAAATCTAACGAATAAATGGAACTGTATAAGTTTGCCTTTTCAAGGGTACGAACGAACATTGTTCTTTCAATTTCCATGCGAATGCTCATACCAGTTGAGCTGCCACGCGTAACAGTTTCCCTCAATCCACTTCCGTTTATTCCTTGGGTTCTCACTGAACTTATACGGAAATGCGTACCTCTGCGCATGCCTCTTTCCTAAGGGAACCATGCCAATACTTAAAAAAATTATCCTTTAGTATTTCTTTATTCATGTAATCCATCTCATTAATGAAATGTTTAATTTCTATAGATCTAGGATAAAATTAATTAGACCAGTGTAACAAGGCTAATTATCACAGATCATCTTCGAAAACACAGCTAATTACAGCTAATCGATCGCACAATAATCCGATTTCTTAGTCAGACTGCTGTTGATTGGACTACAGATTATATCTGCTTTGATGTCACAAAATCGCATATGGCAGGCGTGGCCAACTTATCGCAGCAATCGACGATACTGACTGTTCGACAGCGATCGACTGGGAGAAACAACTTTTGGCATTTATAGAAACCAAAATGATTTATAACCGTATTTCCGAATCTTATTCTATATTTAGCCAATTTTTTTTATACATAGATGAGTTAAATAAATGAGGAATTAAAAATTAATCGGAAAAGAAGAATGTTCTCCATGGCGATAGCGATCAACCGAAACCAATGATGTATACGTAAGAGACCGATAAGTCGGATCTTTATGTTGATCAGCAGAGAAATAGATCATATTTAATTAAACGTTAGTAGGTGTGCGAGTCTTTCAGCAGTGACATGAACTATGACTTTATCAAACGATAGAGTTTTTGTGAGAGAGCGATTGTGTTTTTATATAATACATGACTTATCTACGAAATTATAATACAAATTTTAATTTTCACGCAAAATTTGTAAGTGATGTTGAATTCCAAAAGTACAAATAACCACTTTATTATTCGAGTAAAACTCCAATATTATACCTTGTATTCATGTTACTCGATGTATTTCTTACTTGTTTCACGCGATTTAACTCATACGTAATAATATGTAATTAGAGAGTAGGTATAGTTAATATTTTTCTACATAAATACCCTGCAAGCCACTTTTCGGCGTGTGGCAGGGGGTGTAAACACCAAGCGCTCGAGTTACCTCTTTAGCTTATTGGTATCGCGTATCGTTTGCGGAAAGAATGAGTCCCTAAAACGAATTCTCCTCGCATCTATTTCTCTTATGTCACGCTCATTGTCGGATCGGCCGAATTAGAAGAAAGGGGTCGCATAATACCGATTACGTCTTCCGCAAATATACTTGCTCAGAATTTATCAAGCAACCGCAGCCTAGCTCCTAATTTCCTTTCTTTCAAGGATTCTCAACATGCTAATTTTTCATAAGAATTCCCCATTTAAACAAAGATGTAAAGCAGAATAAAGAAACATAAATTCGTTCATGATATCATCGGTTATTACTAAAAACGTTAATGAAATACTCGTACAATTTTTAATTTAATTAATGCATCAAAAATCACTTTGAAATCATAATTAATCTTAACTTCGTCAGAGAGATACAAAAAAATTTGCAGGTTTAAAAAAGGATTTCAAAGTTCTTCGTCAAGAAATTTCAGACCGCGCTAGAAACCAAAACTTTCCAGGCACAAGAGAAAAGGGAAAAATAATCCTTCCCTTAGGGAATTCATTTTACGCTCATTAATTCCGAAACGATTCTTTCATTACTCATTAATATCAAAGTTCATTATTTCGAGCTCAAATTTTTGGGTAAACGACAACAAATTTGCGTTGCACCTTGAATTTTTAAAATTGATTAAAAGAAAAGAAATGATNGGCAGCTTCCCTCCAATTCACTAGAGCCACTGGGAAATTTCTCCGCCTATCGTAAAGATTCTAAAGCTACCAAATCCCTGTAGTCATGAATTGACGATTTCCCCAGTTGAAATATTTCACCGGCGAAGCGAAAATCTGGTTTTGTGTGAATAGAGGAATTTACTTGGTCTTAATGGAACAAAAAAATCGGCAAATGTGAAGTTATCAATCGTCTCCGATCTGATCGTGAAGACTTATAAATAAGCATTCGAAGCATTACGGATGCGTATTAGAACCGTAATGGTGTCCTTCAAATCCATCTGAACGTTTTCTGATCGTTTGCGGAATCAATGACAAGGGTTTTTAACGGTTTCCGGATCGTAAGGTGTTAATTCTTATATTAAAGCGCCTAAATACTTATAAACGCAAGCTGAGATCATAGGATATACGCAAAACGTTATCACATATGAAACACCTCAAACTAAGGAAAATACGAACAGGAAAGCCATAATATGCAGGTTTCCTGTGGACTATTTGAGAGGATAGTATGCCACCTTATGAACCAACCTAAATATTCAAATAACTCAGCGCAAATTGTAATATCCCATTTTACAATATGGCCATATCACCCAAAATATAGACTCCATATTTCGCAAAAAAATCTACGACCTTATTGGTTAAATTGCAAATACCTACTTATTTCGACTCTGCAAACTTTTGCTGAATAATTTCTTGCTCCTCATTTTTCATGCACTTCTTTGATGATTTTAGAGCTTAATATCTCATAAACGATAAAATTATATTCTGAAAGATTAAGATTGAGCAACAAGAGTATCAAAATTAAAATGTCGTAAAACACGAATTCTTTTACGTGCTCTTCTCGACTTGGAAGAAGAACAGAAGCTTTTCATGTCCGTTTATCTCTGAGTGTTTTCCCAGCGTAACCCATAACCTGCCAAATTACCCTTCCCCGTTTTCCTGCATAATTATTTTATTATCTAATTTTGTGTTTCACCTTATCAACTGTATTACTGACCAATTTACACGTTTCGTTTATTAGAATATAAGGGGTCTGCTAGGAAGCCAAATGCGTTCGTCTTTAATGTAGGCAGTACGGGGTTCGATTCCCTGGGTATGGAGAAATAACCTTCGTAACTTAAGGCGGCCAAAGAAGAAATACATTTTGTGGAAACCCACCGAAAAAGAGTGGAGTAAAAAATTAACTACGAAAACACAGTGAACATTACAACATGGAATACATTTTCTGTTTTGAACCATTTATTTAATAATGGCTTCCAAGTTAAATCAATTAAACCTGTAGAATGAATAGGACGAATTATGCAGCAAAGAAAAATGATCCTAGCTTAACTATATCAACAGTAGTCTCAACAGAACTTTATCGTAATTCAATGGATATACATTTAATACGATAGATCCTATGGAAACCAAATATGGTAGAATAGATGGATAAAAATATTCGTCGTTGGTATGTCGGTGGCACGAATGATACCGCAATAGTCAGGAGGGAAAAACCGAGGCAGCAAAAGATACTCGAAGTCTCATTTTCTACGTCGAATGAAATATAAAATCAAAGATCACTTTACCATCAATTGAAGTTTTAAACATACAAGTCCTCCTGTTCTTCGACACGCTTTTTTTAAACCACCAGATTTTACGGAGAAATTTAAATTCTCCCTTCTGGGAAAAAGTTAGCTTTATCCATCCATTGTTGATGAATAAAACTGAAGCTCAAGAGGATAATCAAGCAAAATTGATGTCCATATATTAGCAAAAATTTTAATAGTAATCAGTTGCATGTAATTAAATATGTGGCACGTTTTCATGAAAAATGGAATTTTCTTAACTACTAAAGCTTCCCGAATCTAATAATAATGATTACACAAACAAAAATAGTATGCCATCCAAATTTGATTATCTCAGCATTGAGGATATGAAGAATGATGCTGAATCGCCTGTATATCTTTTAAAGGAAATTATTTTTTAATTCGTAACATTTTAGTTAATTAAGTGATATCTACGATATTTCAACTAATGCTCATTTAAAATGCTACCCCTAGGCAATATTTTGCGTCGCTCATTTCTTCAGAAAATAAAGTGATAGCGCCGATTTTTATTACATCGTGATTTTTTTGGCCGGAGCATCTGCTGTGTTCAGCAAAGTGACCACTTAAAGTTAAATTCTTTATTCCACACAATTGTGATGAGTATCGCTTAAAGGAAAGAATGATTTCTTTGGAAACCAATCAAGTTGAGAATATATAGTAGTAGTAGTGTACATCGAATTTTCTGAAAGCAAAATATCTAAAAGTAATTATATATATATATCCATATATATGAATGAAATCCTCTTTAGGGTTAGGTTAGACTGTGTGGTTTTCCCCTCCACCTAGCTTTATTTGTAAATTCCTTTATACATTCACATTTAACTTTCTACAGTTTGGATTTTAAACAAATAAACCCAAAGAAATAGTTGGTTTGCGGAATTTAATCTTAATTTGAGGTAAAAAGAGGACAAAAAATTCACTTTGCGAGAAAACACCTTCGTAATATCGGTGAGAAAACCACGAAAACAGAGACTATATAATTAACAACTTAGAAGAATCATGAGTTAATATACACATTCAAATGCTGCACACATACTAAACTAAATACATAACTTCGTCTACAAAAGCACATATGTCATTTCAACATATTTCACGAATAAATTAAAAGAGTGCGTGGAAAAAAACTTCTCAATAAGTACACAAGAAATAAACAACGCTGCAGAAAGAAAAGAAAAGAGGAATGTTAAACACCGCGAAAATGGAGAGACCTAAAAGAATATAATTCAAGAATACCAGTATAGACTCTNATCATGATAGTTACAAATGTCGCCGCAAATTTTTAAGAATCTAAAATCGTAAAATATAAACGACAATTTTCTACTCGAATATGAGGGATTGTGGAATTCAAATGAATTCCACAATCCTGAACTGAATGAAGCGAAAGTAACTGAGAAATCGTTTCAAAAAATATTTCGGCCGAAATCTCTACAAGCGCTTTGGCTGGCAGCTTCCCTCCAATTCACTAGAATTCACTAGAGCCACTGGGAAATTTCTCCGCATATCGTAAAGATTCTAAAGCTACCAAATCCCTGTAGTCATGCATTGACGATTTCCCCAGTTGAAATATTTCGGAACGGTTTCCGGATCGTAAGGTGTTAATTCTTATATTAAAGCGCCTAAATACTTATAAACGCAAGCTGAGATCATAGGATATACGCAAAACGTTATCACATATGAAACACCTCAAACTAAGGAAAATACGAACAGGAAAGCCATAATATGCAGGTTTCCTGTGGACTATTTGAGAGGATAGTATGCCACCTTATGAACCAACCTAAATATTCAAATAACTCAGCGCAAATTGTAATATCCCATTTTACAATATGGCCATATCACCCAAAATATAGACTCCATATTTCGCAAAAAAATCTACGACCTTATTGGTTAAATTGCAAATACCTACTTATTTCGACTCTGCAAACTTTTGCTGAATAATTTCTTGCTCCTCATTTTTCATGCACTTCTTTGATGATTTTAGAGCTTAATATCTCATAAACGATAAAATTATATTCTGAAAGATTAAGATTGAGCAACAAGAGTATCAAAATTAAAATGTCGTAAAACACGAATTCTTTTACGTGCTCTTCTCGACTTGGAAGAAGAACAGAAGCTTTTCATGTCCGTTTATCTCTGAGTGTTTTCCCAGCGTAACCCATAACCTGCCAAATTACCCTTCCCCGTTTTCCTGCATAATTATTTTATTATTTAATCTTGTGTTTCACCTTATCAACTGTATTACTGACCAATTTACACGTTTCGTATTGAAATTAGAATATAAGGGGTCTGCTAGGAAGCCAAATTTGTTCGTCTTTAATGTAGGCAGTACATGGTTCGATTCCCTTTGAGGGCTCACAATTGCCAAATGACCTCAGCAATCAAAACATATGTGTAAATGCTACTACTACTAGAATATAAAGACATATTTTGCCTTTTCTGATATTTGCGAAAGGTGAAAGGCTAAAGCAGGGGCTGATTTAAAAAAACAGATGCCCTATGCGCAGGAACCAGAGGCCGTTAAGAGGCCCCGCCTCAAACTAATAATTGAGTTATTTATTTACCATAAAAACAATAATACGTCACTTTGGGCCTTCTTAACGGTGAGGCCCTCAGCTAGCTCCTAGTGATCCTAATGTTAATTCCGTCCCTGGTTGGCAATGTATACTAATGTTTACTAAAGTAAATGCTTTCATAAGTTTTTCTATAACATAGACAGCAGTTTGAAGTATGGGAATTTGAGGAAGAGTCTAAATTGCCTTGATTACGAAATAAACAAAAGGAAACTTTACTTTCAAAATATCGACGAAAGAATACAAAAATATCTGCTCAATGCATGGCTATTTTAAGACGTGATTACTTTATCGAGAAAATTTCTTAACACGCTAGAAGATGAAGCATTCCATCAACGAATATGGAAACATAAAATTAAATCATCGTTTTTGGAAGCAGTTAACAGATATTGTATAAAATAACAGACTGTCGGAATTCGTTTAACATTTCATATCCTTGGATATTGTGGAATTTTATTCATCGTTTAATCCCAAAATCCCTACCCACTATGAAATATTTAAGGAAATTTTATCGCCTCTTAAAACGAAATCCGATACCTCGAATAACCTTGCGAGAGTAAGCATCTCCTTCTAATTGAAAAAGATTTTCCAGGACTCTAAAATTCAGCAATACAAATAACAAGTTTCAGAATTCAATCAAAACGCTTTCATAATTGAAAAACTCGAACGGAAAGAAAAGATTCGTGGAAATGGAATTCCATTCGCCTTTCACTGAATTTCCAAAATGTAGGGCATTTTATGAGATCGTCAATTTTTGAGAAAATGCCAGACTCAATATTATTTTTGCACGGGTTAGCTTAATAACCGATGGATATCTTCATATTAACGCAGTATTTCATTTCAGTTACCAGCATTTGGAGAGGATAAAGAATGCGAAAGATTCCCAATCTTGATAGGAAACAATAAGGAATATTATTTCTGTTTTCACCTCTTTTTATGCACAGAATTTTTCCTCGTAATTACAATCTTAGATAGATTAAATTTCTCGGTAAGCCCATAAAAGTAATATTAAATTATCCAGAAGTTACACATTTGTAACTAATTGAGCTCGAAATGGAAAATGAAGATCCGAGATCTTTGTTGATTCGCCCGATAAATCTGTATTCCCAATATTTATGAGCATATGACCGCTGTCGCAGTAGTAGAGTAAATATTGTACTAAATTCCAACCCCAAGGTCTCGGATTCCTGGCTAATCGGAGTTTTCTGGTGAGGGAATGATTGTATGTGCTCGCCAGTAATAATAATTCTAACTAAAATAGATGTACATGGGATAATCATCCTGTTTCCATCAAATAAGTTAATATTATTACGTATTATCATCATGGCAAAAATAGTGATAGCAGCAAGAATGTTGCAATACTTTTAGCTAATACGTCCTCCGAGACTTAAATTAATTTTTTGTTAAGGTATAGAGAAAGATAGAGAGCCGTTGGGTCAATGAACAGATGACGCTCTGCTCATAAGCTAGTAAAACACCATGGCTTGGAGCGGAGCGTGAGGTTCTCGAGTAAACATAGAGGTAGGAAACTGAGAGACCAAATGGAAGAAAAGAAATACAGCGAATCCAAAGTTGCTCAGATGAGACGCAATATCCGTATCATACGAGAGCTTGTACGTGTAGCCTGGGAAGTATATGATGGCGGAATGCGCGGAATACAACCAAAAACTAAAGAGGTTATTAGATTGTGAGAACATCAGCAAGGAAATCTGTTTTCTTTTTCCTATTTTAATTTTTACGTGTATGAACATTTGATACCTAATTTGAAGGATGAAAATAACATTCAAAACACAGAAATGGAACAAAAGCTGAGGAGCTAGAAAAGAATTTAAACAAGCCTCATTTGGAAATAAAATAAAATAATTATTTGGACAACTGAGAGGAAAATATCAGTATATTAAGCCTTCTTAATAACATGCTAACATCAGAATGGAGACTGAGAAAATCGCACTACATGGAAGACAGTAAGGAGTAATATTATTTATTATGATATTAATTATTAACGAATGATCTTATAAATGTTATTCATTCATTATTTTTTATTACAAAACAGTAATTCAATTCTGAAAGAAGAACTTTATCAATTATTTATTCTTGCTTCCTTGTTTGAGAAAATATTTTCGTAAATGTCAAAAAGTAAGATTTTTCTTTTACTTTAATCTGCGGCCCGCGATTACTTTTTGTCACACCCATGCGACCCCTTCCTTCTTTTAACTTCGCAGGCCTAATTTGGGGCCCCGAATTCATAACCAGTCCGACTTTTTGGTCAATGTTTTTTCATTTATTATTTAATGGAGCACCGTAACGTCAAATCCTCTTCATTGGAATGTATTTTACACGTTTAATACGTTTGATTTATACATTCAAGGGATCCTAAATGCTATATTTGGTATACATCTTGAACCATAAAGCTTGTGGATTCGACTAGGTAAACCAAGGATTTCAGATGAAACGACGAGCTGAAGGACTCTGCATATACTGCAGGAGATAATTTAGCTTTTTGAGAGACGAAGCCCAACCTCCTTCTGTCCATAACACTCCTATTTATGAAATCCTAGATAAAAACGGTACAACTCCATATCTCATCGGCAAATACGAAGGACGCAATTTCGAGCGTCTTGCAGGTTAAATGATATACAACCGGAAGTGAAATCAGCGTCGATAGAAACGTACGGAATGTGGAAATTCTTAGCGTCTTATCTTTGGAATCGCAAGGAGAAGGCAGTAAACATCAGGGCAATGACGTCATCTGATGCGATTAATTCGGAACCGGAGAGGTTGATCCCCCGGCTTCCAATAAAGCGAGGCCTCCATCGCCGACCCCATGTCTCCGTGACCGACCCCCAGGCAACTGACCTTCTTCACAAACCTTTTTTTTTCTTCTGCATTAACTTTTTCCCAAATCAGAGGGCGTCCGAGTGTGAGCTTCACTTCCTCTCTGAATCGGAGTTGCAGTCGAAAAATATCTCGGACATTTGTCGTAATTCGGTGAAAAGCAATGGGGCGGGTCACTGATAGGTCCAATATCTTGTCAACTTAAACTGATGACAGAATAGAGGATAGGCGAAACGCACTACCGAAGAATTTCCCTCGTTAATTCGACTAGGTAAACCAAGGATTTGTCAGAAAATTTGCCATGAGATCCACTTTAAAGCTATATCAGCAATTAAACTTTTAGGTGCGTTTTCACAACTGGCGTCACATTCCATTTACTACAGTACGGTTCATTCATATAGATGAAAAACTGATGGGTGGATATAACTAACGCCATGAGTAGATCTAGAAAGTTGCGAAGGTTGAGGCAATTCTGGAAAATATCTTTCCATCATTATCCTTAAATAGCATAATTTTCTTTATAATATACTCTCCAATTTCTTCAAAATCTCATTTTTCGCATAAAACAACACATGTTAAGTAATAATAATAGTAAACGACTATATTTCAACGTGAGATTGAGACTATCAAGTCTCTTTTTCACATCTAATATTATGTCATAGAAAGGCTTAAAGAAAGAGCTTTTGGGAGTAAAACAAAAGTAAAGTAATGTAAGAAGGAAATATTATACGGGTTTAAGAAAACCCTTGACCTTAACTTAGGAAAAGATAAGACCCTGCAGGAAAATGTCAACGAGAAGGGGGGCGTGAAAAACCTGAGAAACATTCTGACAGTAGGAACTATAATTTAAAAAGAAAAAGAGAAAATGAGAAAAGGAAAGTGTCAACAACCTTAATAAAAAAAATAGACATTATAATGCACAATGATTATGATGCACAATCACAGATATCAGAAATACAGATAAGAACAGATGATGAATTTGAAGTACAAGAAAAACGTGATAGAGCATGGTAAATCATCAGAAGTAAAAAAAAGAAATAAAACCGATATCTTGTGACTCGTTAGCAAATACAATCTACAAAAACAACATCTTATAAAAGTTCCGAACAACAAGGAAATATGGAAATGATAACAAAAGCAATGGGAAATAATTACAGTGTATGTAGATATTTATAATTTTACCAGTGGTTACGTAACAATAGTAAAACATATTTAGTATTAGTTTTATGTTTGAGGAACTCATCATGTCCTACACAAAAATTTGTCTTTTAGTCATCCACGGAGAATCCACCGATATCTTGTGACTCGTTAGCAAATACAATCTACAAAAACAACATCTTATAAAAGTTCCGAGAACACTCCAAACGCTCCTCTCTACTTAAGACTTGAGTATCATATCAAATATAAAAAAATCCCCTTTCTCCATATACGAGATATATTTCTCGTATACATAGGATTGTTCCGTTAAATACACATGTGAATAACATGCCTCCTGAATGAGGTACAATTATCTTTTTGCAAATAAGTATTTGAATCTACGCTGTTAATTCTCTTATTCAAAAAGCAGCTGAGGCAGCACCTATTCAAATGAAATCCTCTTTCAGCCCAAACCCTAAATGGTAAATCAGAGGGAAAAAAGAAATGAAAAGTGAAAGGAATGGATCTGAAAATTAATTATCGTGACCTTCTACGTTTACTTTTAATTTTTTCATTAAGAAAAAATTACCTCCTAGCCATTCTCTCAATACAGAAACGGTTATTTTCCCATAAATAAATTCCATTAATATAAAATGTAGGTGTCTTCTTTTTAGATGGACCGATATGCATTGGATATTGGAAAGTAATAATGATGTTTATTACTGGTTTTACCCCATTTACAGTTTAAAAAATAATCATTTTACTTATTTATTTACAGTTTAAATAATAACGTATGCAAATAAACATAAAATGTAAAGAATTCTAATATGAATATACAACTGATACAATTTTAATTCAATGATAGTGCCTTAAAATCATCCTGCCCATCAGAAATATAAACTTTAAAAGAAA
>KZ308981.1:11759-41587 GCA_000376725.2 Ladona fulva
ATATATCCGGAGAAGCGTCCATATAAAGAGATATATTCGGAGAAGCGTCTATATAAAGAGATACATATAGGATACTAAAGATGAGGCAGAAAGAAGTGCCTCACAGTGCCGCTGTTTCCTTTGCGGTAAAGTCCCGGGTTTGGACACTTTGGAAAAAGGCGAACATCCATTCTATATCTAATAATATATAATCCATCTATATATAATATTGACTCACATTATCAGAGCAATTTTTCCACCTCAATTAGAATGCTAGTAAAAATTTTGCATACCCTTCCACTTGAAAAATACTTTATTAAAAAAAGACTGAATGAAAGCATGAAATGCTTACTGTCGCTGCTGCAGAATCTTTGGTTGCTACATTTGACATACAAATAGTATGATTTTAGTTTATTTCTGCATTCCAAATCCATATATTAATGAATCAGTTCTGTATTGTTTTCTTGTTTTAAATTAAATATTATGAAATATGTATATTTGTAATTGATTCTCTAATTTTTCTTCTCATGTTAAATTTTGCTATACCCTATTGATGAAATATTTCCTGTGCACACTAAAGCTTTGTATTCGGTGTAACTTAAAAGTGCTCATATCAACGCTGCTATTATCTTTGAGTGCATGTGATACAGGATGCTTAGTTAGAAGTTATTTTTAGCTGCTTTCCATGTAGGGAATTATGAAATTATACAAAAAATTAGGAGAAAGTACTGGCACAATGTGGGCTTTTTACCTTAGGATGTTCCTGACATCATTCATTCAGCGTGCAATCCACTTTGGGATACTTCCATCTTTTTTTCCTACCTGCTACAACTGTAAGGATTTCTAAGGTAACATACAAAGCTTCCCTGGGATGTTATTTGCAAGAGAACATTATTAGGATCAGCATCTTATCTAACTATCTACAACAGAAGTAAAAATATTTCTCTGATAAAAAATTTGCACCAATGTCCCTTTTAGTTAGTTAGTATACTTGAGATATAGGATTACAAGTCAGTCGTATCCTCTTTTCATGGACATGTAGTAGTTTGTGGGAGAAATCCTGTTAGCGCGAGTTTTAATGAACCTTCGTTGATAAATTTGTTAACCTGATTTTAACAGAGAAAATAGGCCATAAGAGGGGCGAACTCAATATTCAGTTTCCTAAATTCTTGTTTGATTAAATTTATTTTCTGTTAATATGTTAAATGAGATGATTATGACTTCCCATTCATGATTGCTTACTAATTTGCAACTGTGTAGAATGCCTAATGACAGGTTGTTGAGATTTTGAACCTCATAGGGATTTATGTTCTATAATTACTAGTAACTCATTTTTCCAGTCATGGTGAAAAAGAGTAATGTGTTAGTGCCCCATTTACGTCTACTATTTAACAACTACCATTGCTATTATTATATGCAACTATTCTATACATAGACATTAGCTTAAGTGACTTAATAGACTTAGAGGAAAGATAGTAATCTACAGAAGTGTGATACTCAAATCTTAACAGATTAGTACAATCTACAGATTGCGACACACATCAATAAATATGTACTGCCTACGGAACTAGAAATCAACTCCAATCCCCTTCATAGGAATTTTACTCCCTTGCAAAGAAATAGTTAAGCATTCCGTCAATCATTTGGGAATTGAATGGGATATTTTTATGGAAACATTGTCATCGTTAAATCTTAGAAGTGATAGATTTTTATCCTCCCTCGTCATAAATTTTAATAATTGCAACAACGTTTGCAAATGTGTTAGGAGGCACCTATTTATTCATGACAGAATGTCAAAGTAGGGTAAAAGTAATGTGGTTGGTTGCAAACTATCTAGGTCGTTAAAATGAGGACCTTGAGGCATACAAATAAATTATGAAGTTTAGTATATGATGGTCAAATTTTTATTTTAGATAGATATTTAGGAGATGTTCCCTCTATAGTCTAACTCAGTACCCTTACAGAAGTGTCCCCAAGGCTCCCCTTAGAAATTTATGGATTCCTTTCATTTATCAGGGGGATTACAGAATTTTGTAGGCATATATAGCATTTTGTATGGCGGGTAGATTCCTTTAACTCAAGGAATATTCAGCAAAGGAAAAATTTCCTTGTGCTGTAGATAGATACAAAAGCATTCATACTCCTATGAAGCAACAGCTTGAAGGTATAGGATAATGATTTTCCTGTTAGTTTCTTAGCTCTTGGTATAAGGATAACTGTTTTTGATTACACGTAATCAAGTAACCATGTAATTGGTCTAAATTTCTTCTTCCAAAGGCCACAGTAATTGCATACAGATTAGCTGCAAACCCTCCTTAATTTAAATTTCTAACTCTTTTACAATTCTTGCTATCCATTTTCCATCAATATATATGTCCGATTCCATTTACGCCATGAATACCTATTAAAGTACCTTATTGCACAAAGTGGAAAATGGAATCGGTAGCAATGTTAGCGTTAAAATTTGAAGCGTATGTTCTGGAAGAGTGTCATGAAAAGCATTGGATTTCCAAATTACCTTCTTGTGTGTGATTGAGAGAATGTTTGGAGTGTGCACTCACTAATGTATGAATCGATGCTGAGTATCTATATAAAAGTAGTTCATCTTGGGCTAAATCTCTGTTGGTTTGGGATGTGCTTTTGGTTGAGGGATGGAATGGGTGGGGGCCATTTTACCTAGGATTTTAATGTTGTGATGGATGTGTGTGTGTGGAAGGTACACAGGGAAATTCAATCCTTTTCATCATGATTTAGCAGTATCAATAATTTTCCATATCTTAAAGTAGGTCATTGTCCTTACTTTAGGGTTGCAAAATTAGCATAACATTAGATATAATGCTAGAGCGAAAAACATTGTACGTTGATCAAATTGATAATACAGTGTGTAACTGAGACCCAAAGGCTACCGTAGATGCTTTTGAATATTATGGACTTTCTCTGTCAAGAATTAGATATGATATGTTACAAACTTACTGTCTAATCCTTTTTGAATTGGAATTTAACTTGATAGGAATATATATCCATATCTTCAATTTGTGCTAGGGAAACCCTAAGTAACTTATCTATGGTTAGGAGTAATTTTATAATTTTTTAATAATTAAGATCAGCATCTTATCTAACTATCTACAACAGAAGTAAAAATATTTCTTTGAGAAAAAATTTGCACCAATGTCCCCTTTAGTTAGTTAGTATATACTTGAGATATAGCATTACAAGTGAGTCATATAGTCGAATACCTTTTCATAGACATGTAGTATTTTGTGGGAGAAATCCTGTTAATGAGAGTTTTAAAGAAACTTCATTGATAAATTTATCAATCTCATTTTAACAGTGAAAATAAGCCATAAGGGGGGCGAATTGAATATTCGATTTCATAAATACTTGTTTGATTTAATATATTAAATAGGGTTGATTATGACTTCTCATTCATGATTGCTTACTAATTTGCAGCTTTGTAGAATGCCTTATGACAGGTTATTGATATTTTGAACCTTATAGGGATTTATGTTCTATAACTGCTAGTGACTTATTTTTTGCTTTTTAGACAGTTAATGGTGAAAAAGAGTAATGTGTTTACATTTACATTTGAACCCTGGAAACCGCTAGAGTGCAAGGCAGGGGGTGTAAAACACCGATATACCTATCTAATCTGCACTGCTGTTCGCTTCTCTAATACATCGCGGAAAGAATGACCAAAAATAACTAACCGTCCTGGGAACTATCTCCCTGTAACGCTTCTTCGTTTCGACCCGAAGATCACGTTCGTTACTAACTGGGATGGCAATATCAACAACCTCCTCCCTGAGATCTGTAGTGAGAAATTTATTAAAAGGCTTCCTACAGTAATCTAGTCTTCTATCACTAAGCGAATTCCATCCGAGAGATTCTATCATAGCTGAAACACTGCTGTCAAATCTGAAGTCACCCTTAACAAACCTAGCTGCCCTACGTTGAATCATCTCAAGGCTGGAAGTTAATCCTACTTCGTGGGGATCCCAAATTGCGCAGCAGTGCTCAAGGAGAGGTCGAATCAGGGAAAAGTACGTTGTTTCTTTTACTCTCCATGAGCATCCCCTTCAAATTCTGCTGGCTAAACTTTGCATCCTATTCACCTTACCTACCACGTTTCGAATATGCTCTTTGAAGGAAAAACTACTACTGAGCGTAATACCTAGGTATTTATGAATGTTGATCCTTAGTGGACACAGTGGTTTGAGTTGCCAATATGATTCTCCAATTTCTTTAGTAAAAGGTCCAGCTTGGAAATGGTTTATTTTTCTTTGAATTTTTTAAAACCTTTTGCAACAGTGGTATTCTCGTAGAATCATATCCATATTCTGAGGCTTTTACAGAAAAAATATGTCAGACACAAAGCCCTCCTGAACCTCTGCTGATGCTAGTTACCTTTTTGGGCCCTTCACAGCTGGGCTCTTTGGAGGTTTATGGCCCCTAATGCAGCATGGGGCTTAGCAAAACAAAATGTTGTTGCAGTTATTTTGCTAAAGAATCATTTGTTGCACAATTGGCCAATATGCCATTCATTTCGTAAGTTTACTGATGTAATCAAAATCGTGAAACCTTACAGTAATCAGTTGTTTTGATGACATTCCCATTACATAATTACCCAATGACTTTGACCTTGTTGTACAATGAAATGTTCTTTAAATACTTAACTAAAGAATAAAATCAACGTGTTTAGGTGTTACTTTGTGGAAGGCCATCACAGAATAGAATAAGAAAAACTTTGTAATTCTTCCACAAGTTGTTTAATGCGACCGGTTTCACTAGTAGTCTAGCATCTTCAGGCAGGAAACTGGTCTCATTAAATAACTTGTGGAAGAATTACAATGTCTTTCTTATTCTATTCCGTACTTAACTAAAGCTATGCTACCCCTTACTTATGGTCAATAATGTTCTCTGGGGTAACTATACATGTCTGCTAGCAAGGATTGATGGCTTTTTCAATATTCTATTCAGTTTGTATTTGATATCTACTTTGCTGTTCCTTTTTCTGATTGTAATTAATCTTAAAACTATGGTTATTAATGAAAATATTTTTACAAGTGGTGCTTTTGGACTGCTGAGTAGCTCATTCACTTCAGTAAATTGGTCCAGTGTTCAATTCCCTGTGGGGGCCAATTTTCTTCAATATGAGCTTAGCTGTAGAGAGGAAACTCTTTTAAGAATACTGCTACTACTATCATTTTCAGATGAATCATGGAAATGCAAAGCATACTTTCAATTAGACACCATTTAATTTTTATGGATGTGAGATTCGTTATTGCTACATATTACTATGATAATTTGAAATATATTTAAAAGAGGCGTTACAGGGTAGCATATTCACAAACCAAGTTACTTTATGAAAAATCATCAGACCATACCAAATAAACAAATTACAAAAGAGGTGATCTGTCTGCACATATCGTATATTGGAAATGCTCGAAGACTTTGAAAGAAAGCAAGAAATTACTTAGCAGTAATTATACAACATTTATGTCGTGTACTTTACACCAAAAAGATATCCTACCTCTATATGGTTGCACAGTTACGACACTTGCGATTTTTCACATATCCACATCTCGAACCAGCTGTGGCTCGTGAGTGGTGCTATTAAACACACATTATTATCCCATTTCGAAAGTAGCAAAGTTAGCTTCCATAATATTGCGCCAAGGAAAACGACCAAAGCCTCTTCTAAACCGATTGAACTCTGCAGAGTCGAACCAACAAGTTTTACGCCGCCATGTAATCCGTTATCATAATGGTGCTGTTACCTAGTAGACAGCAACTGTAAAGCACCGAAGCACCAAATATATGAAATGAATCAAGAAAACATAATATTTTATTAACAAAAATAGTTTGTCACCTCAGCCAGTATCTAACATATGCACGTAACTGCCGCAATAATTTACTTGATATAAGTATTTTCACGATAAATGAATGATAGAATGTTGTAGTTGTTTTGATATTTGTACGTGCCTATCTGTCTAAGTCATGCAAAAATTAGATTCTTAAAGGTAATTTCTATCCCTCAACATCAACGAAGGGTTTTTGAATTGAACAATTGAAGGTTGACTTTGAGCTTGAGAAAGTTAAATGGGATTCTTGAGAACAATCGTTGGGTAGTAAAGCGAGTAGTTCTGTCGAACCTCAGCGCAGCGCTAGTATCACAGCGTGCACTACCCTGTAGAAGCATGTTGAGACTTACTGATACTGCCTTACAGGGTATGTCTACTACTATCACCTGCCATACACTGTTATCCATAGAACGCCTGCCATAAACCATGTGCCATACACCATTGGTTGTTTTCCGCGACGTGCAAATCTCAATCTATCCGTTAGATATTAAGACAACACACCATACACATAACACGACGATGACACCATATACAGAAATACCAGTTAGTGTATCTCAGGTAAGGCATTAATACATCCCTTGCCATACGCCATTGTTGATGATAATTTGATACGTCGTGCATAGAAGAAATGTCCACTAGGGGAATTGTCTTTATTAAATGCAATAGAAAACCATATCTTGTAACGATACTGTGAATATTAACCCTCTATTATAAAGAAAAATGACCAAAACAAATATCCGAGAAATTGCGCAATGTATAAAATCGCGAAATGTAATGGTTTTGGGGCCTTCTGGAATCGAACTCAAGGTACTCAGGAACAATAAGTCATTCATTCCCTTGTGTGATTGCTTTGGTCAGGTCAGTGACGCTTTTCGTCTAACGGAAAATGCCAAAAACAAATCACTGAAAACTCACGCGATATACAAAGTCACGAAAAGTACCGTTTTTATGACTTTCTAGAATCGAACCCATGATACTCAAGAGCAATGGCGTAGCCAGGATTTTCTCCAGGGGGGGGGCAAAAATAAAATATCGTTTTTTGATAAAAAATGGTTTTATTTGAAAATTTGAAACCTTTAAAGTAATTAGTTGCAATGCCATTCAAACCTTTCTAAATCTTATTTCAGCATTAGCCTACGAGATTTCTGGCTAAATCTTAACAAAATTTCTTTCTCAAATTTATTTTTAGCTTCCAGAACCCTCTTTTTATGCGCACTCATCATACAAAGACCTACAAGCCGATTTTCCATCATTGTTGACCGTAACCAAGTTTTCACCCTGCGTAAGGTGCTGAAGGATCTTTCGATAGTGCACGTTGTGCACGGCAGTGCAAGTGAGATAAGTAGCGCCCGTTTTACGGATGGATAAAACAATTGGGTTTCTTTAACTAGTGCAGCTAGTTCTATCTCCTTTAGTTCGGCATGTTGCACATTTTTTCCTTTCCATTGGCTGTACCAAAGCTCAGCTTCACTGAGGAAATCATTCAAATTATAGAAACTACAAAAACTTGTAGTTTTCTTCAAAAAATCCTCATACGTCATATTAAGCATTGCATGAGGGTGTAACGTAAACAATGAGAATGCGGGTAAGTTCTCCTCAGAAAAACGCTGTTCTAGAGACATTATTAATGAATCTATGTAAGGAATAATTAGAGATCTTCTCCAAAACTCGCCAGAAGTCAGTGCTGGTGGATTTGCCCGATGTTTCTGCTGATTTATGACTCGCGGCATATTGAAATCTGTTCCCAGATGCTCGGCTATTGCTTCAGCCACTATTATAACATTTTCTCTTTCAACAACAGCATTTCCACGGTGTTTTCTCATGATGTCTGTAATTTTTTTAACGTGATTTGCACATTGAAGTAGGTCCACACTTTTTGACTGAAGAGCATTTACCACCGGTTGCAGGAGTGCCGAGTATTTTGCTATGAGACAAACACTAACAATGAATTCAGATTTTGTAGCAGCGCAATGCATTTGAAAAGCAGCTTTTCTCGTTGCATTGTTGCTGTCTGTTCCTCTTGATAGTGTTTCAAGCACCATACCGATTTCCACATAATGTTCTTTGAATGTGGCGATACATTTATGTTTCTCAGACCAACAGGTTTCACAGAGCATTGGTATATTCGGTATGCATTTTCGACGAAGGGCCGATTCTCGGAAGAATCTAATTATTTCTTTTATTGTGGAGACCGTATTACGTATCGCTGATGTTTAAGTCGTTTACTACTAAATTTAGTTTGTGACTAGCACAGTGAAAATACAACGCTCTTGTATACGTTTTTCGAAGAATGCTCTGGACACCGCCATCTTTTCCTGCCATAGTGGAACACCCATCGTATCCTTTTCCGACGCACTTTTCTGGATCAAGGCCTACCTTTTCTATAAAGTTGTTAATTGCAGATGCTACAGATTTTGCATCCATATCAGTCAACTCCACAAATCCTAAAAATTCTTCACGAACCATCATGTTTTCTTCATCAAAAAATCGAACCCCAATGGAAAGTTGCTCTTTTCCTGATATATCACTGCTCTCGTCTACTAAGATACTGTAAGTTTCATTTCTTGGAATACGCCAACCAAGGAGCATAATCCTCACCAACCAGCTGTACTTAAATTTTCTTTTTAATTGCACAGCATCCTTAGCAAAGTCATAACTTGGAGTTGGTGACCAACAGTTTTTTAAAACTTCCATTTTTTGAGATGAGGTCATACTAAACGAACGTCCAAGTCAGTGACCCGCGTCATTATCAAAATACGTTTGATCGTGTAGAGCAAAAACAGATGGTAGTGAAGATCCACTTGATACACTTAAAACAGCAATAGGTGCAGGTATGGGTGCAGTTGTGCAAGCGCCAACATTCTGCTTCGATTTTTCTTCTCCGCCGGTATATTTATTAAAATTTTCACCGTAGCACTCAAATTATTACAGCACACTATTCCGCCGTACTAAAATAAGGTTCCCGAAGCACGGGAAAAATCGGGAGCGATGCGACAAGGGAAAAACTAAGTAGACTTGCCATCTTTTATCTCGGACGCGCCGAGGAACGCTCAGGTGCTCCGCCCGAGATATCTCATGCGCGTCAGTTAATCAGATTTAATTAAGCAAAACTGTTGCATAAGTAGCAAATTAAAACATTGAATCGTTATGTAAAATTATTGGAGTGTGGTATACTTGTTATTATTTCCTTGTAGAGTCTTGTACGATTTTTTTATTTCAATAACAATGACAGCATCAAAATCACTATTAAAAACAAAAAAGTCTTCGCATTTCCTGAATATTTTAGGTTGCTTTAATTAGATGGTTTTACAACTCTTGGACTCAAACGAAAATAATATAGATACATACCTTTCGTGCTGAAAAAGTTTCTAATATCCATTTTAGATCACTATTGTCCTGCTGATTGCAGCGTGTAAATAGGGAATAGAAGCGCATTCAGCGCCCTGAAGACGATGGCGGAGTTAGCTATCGAAACGTCGGCTACTGCTTACTTGACCTGGTGGAAACCCGTGAAGACTTCATCCATAGCCTACACTAGGAAAGCACCAAATCTTTCAGGGAATAGAAGGTTATACAACTTTCCCGCTAAATCGGCTAAATCCAACCTCCAGCAATGTATATAATCTTTGAATTTTTTGGATCGCCAGTTTTCCATTGGTTCACCAGAGAGCTGTCTCGTCTCGGATCAAGATGACGCCTTCCCGCCACGATTCATACATACTTCCTTGACGCGCAATTCTATTATTACCTGTTGATATTGTCTTCAAATTTTTCATTTGACTAAATGATCTAGGGGGGGCAAGTGGGGGCAAGCGCCCCACCCTGCCCCACCGTGGCTACGCCTATGCTCAAGAGCCCTGTTTCACTTACTCTCTACTGTCAAAGTTGGCATTACGCAAAGAGATCGCTGTCTCAGTGATGTGTTTCTTCTAGCCTCATAGAGTGTAACTATATTATTGGAAAAAACAGAGGAAATTTATGAAATTCATGCAATGTATGTACAATGTACCACCACGAAAAGTACCCTTTTTAGGGATTTATAGAATCGATTTTATAGTACACACAAGGGACCGGAAGACTTGAATTTTTAACTTACTGTAAGGGATATGGGTTTAATAGTATATTGCAGGGCCACATTGTTGTGCAAACCAATCGAACTTCGAAAGATATTATTCCACCTTTGAATTTAACTTTTGATTGCTGTTTTTCGGAGGAAAGTATTAACTGGTCAAACGTAAAACTTAAACTTCCTCTAAAAATACTTTCAAACCATTTGGACGAATTAAAACAAAAAAAGCCAGCAAAAGTATAGATGAAGTAGAGCAGTTGATAGAGGACCAAAATTGGAAAATGCAACACCTTAACAATTTATCAAGACTCTCAGTCTTACATTTACATTTAAGCCCTGCAAACCGCCAATGGCTCATGGCAGGGGGTGTAAAACACCTATATCCCTAACTACCCTGCATAGCTATTAGCTTCTCTGATACTTCGCGGGAAAAATGACCAAAAATATCTATCCGTCCTGGCGACTATTTCCCTGTATCGCTTTTTCGTTTTCTTTCGAAGATTACGTGCGTTACTAGCTGGGATGAGAAAATCAACTATCTCCTCCCCGAGATCCGTAGTGACAAACTTATCGAAAAGCTTCCTACGGTATTCAAGTCTTCTATCACTAAGCGAGTTCCATCCGAGGGATTCTATCATTGCCGAAACACTGCTGTCAAATCTGAAATCTCCCTTAACGAACCTAGCTGCCCTACGTTGAACCATCTCAAGATGGGATGTTAATCCTACTTCGTGAGGATCCCAAATCGCACAGCAATACTCAAGGAGAGGACGAATCAGGGAAAAGTACGCTATTTCTTTTACACTCGATGAGCAGCCCCTCAGAATTCTACTGGCTAAACTTTGCATCCTATTCGCTTTACCTACTATGCTTTGAATATGCTCTTTGAAGGAAAAACTACTACTGAGTGTAATACCTAGGTATTTATGATGCCTCACAAACTCCAACGGATATCCTGAAATATTATAGGGTGTGCGGGTACCCTTGGCGGAACGTGTAAAAATCATAGCTACGCACTTCTTTACGTTCAAATCAAGCTGCCAGTCACTGCACCAACCTGAAATAATGTTCAAATCATTCTGCAAACAACCAATGTCGTCCGGAGTTACGATCTCTCTGTAAATAACAGTATCATCGGCGAATAGCCTAACCTTACATCTAACATTATCCACTACATCGTTAATATAAATTAGGAACAAAATCGGACCTAATACACTACCCTGCGGAACACCGGATGTGACGCAAACCTCTTCTGATAAAATTCCGTCCAACGCAACCCGCTGCGATCTGTTTCCTAAAAATGATTTTATCCAATCAACAACTTGTTCGTTTATCCCGTAAGCAATCAACTTATGGATTATTTTTACATGCGATACTCTGTCAAAAGCTTTTCTAAAATCTAGAAATACAGCATCTGTACTGGTACCCTTATCAGCTGCTAACTGGCTATCGCATGACCTACCCTTACGAAAACCGTGTTGACATTTACTAATTGCCCCCTTATCACCTAGAAAACGCATAATTGAACTGGCAATAATATGTTCAATTATTTCACAGAAAATTGATGTTAAAGATATCGGTCGGTAATCTTCCGGTTTCGAGGAACGCCCTTTCTTAGGAACTGGAGTGTTATGCTCTCTTCTCCACGACATAGATACAACTCCCTCATCCAAGGTTTTCCTATAAAATACATAAAGAAAGGGAGCAAGCTCATTCACCAGTGTTTGAATAACAAGCGATGGTATACCTTCTGGTTCCGGTGCTTTCTTCTTGTCTACCGCTCTCAACAACTTTACTATTTCATCCACTGACAACTCGATTGGCCCCATCTTTGAATCAACCCGCGTAGAAAAACACCAACGGACACATATGCCTCTCCAAGCGTATCCAATAAGCCTCCCGAGGATCATTACAGAATACTGGCTTCCGCAAAACATAAGAAATACAATAAGCATTCAATATCTATTGCAGCGGTAAACAGATCTGCGTTAGAATATTTTGAGTCCAAAAAGTCATCAAACACAAAGACCAATGATCCAGAATTAGATTTTTTCAAAAGCGTTCTCCCTGATATGAGAGAAATGAGCAACGATCAGAAGAGGAGGTTTAAAATTGGGATTTTAAATCTGGCTGGACAAATTCTTAGTGAATCGCATGCATCTGTCTTGCCAGTATTATCGTATTCCTCATCGTCTTCCACTACAATCACTCGCAACCGGTCGCTCACATCAGTGGTTCTCCTACCTTACCAATCAGACATACTTCAACAGGATTTCAGGACCAAGCCTCAGGAGGAATACTTTCGTATTAGTTCATACCCAGTGGAGTGCAATAAAAAAGATTTATCACTGCGAAGATTAGGGATACATGAAAAAAAAGTGTTTTGCAAGACATGTTTCAATGCTATAAAAATGGCCTTCCCCTTCTCTTCTCAATTGAGGACAAGAACTGTATGCCTAAGTTGCCCTTAGCAGCTGAGGTTTAGCAAGTTTGGAATTGAAGGAATTGGTTTAGTGAAGGGTGCTAGTTATACAAGTGAAGAAAATATGGATTTGATTTTTAGAAGAACATTAATGGAAATGTTGCATATATGAGATGAGAAAAAGATAGGAACTGTATTGTAAGATTTTCTTAGATAATGCAGATTTATGACTGAAGTAGCAACATAGAATCGTGAAACAGATATACATGCTGTTGAATACCATAGTAGCACAAATTGGTTGGCCCAAGGTTGGCAAGCCATTGTCACCCACAGTTGGCAGACCATCTGGAATGACGGCCTGCCTAACAGTTTGCCAACTAACAATTTCCCAACGTTTGTTCAACAAACAACTGCAATAGAGGACCAACTGTAAATTCATTGGCCCAACGAAGAAGTTACACTTTGCCAAGATTAAAATAACTCTTTATCAGCAGCGATATGCACCTCTCTGATTAAGGGGGGCGCCTGGTTTAGAAAGGCAAAATTTAAGAGTATTTTGGAAATTTCTGTTAGAAAAACGGAAAAATATATAGCTTTCTAAGCTAGTACATACCTATATTATACCTTTGAGAGTATGCAAAACATTTTTTTCATTAAAGCTTAACTAAATTTATCATATATCATAGGATATCTATAGAGCGTTCGCACAGGCGTTGCCAATTGGTGTGCATTCTAGCGTCTACAATATCCGTTCAAATTTTGAAAACATAGTTTTTTCTTATATAATATAAAATTATTTATTCGATGAACCTCTAAAATTAATAATTTTTTTAATTATGAAAACGCCAACTCTTTAAAATGAAAATTTCGATTTTGATGAAAAATTTCTTTCACTTTTAACAATAATAATTGTTTCAATTAATAAATCCATCAATATCTACGGTTCACCTAATAGAGAATGTAATGCTCAAAAGGCATGCAAAAGGAAATCTTGATAGTTGAAATAGTTCTTGAGTTATCGTCCATACCAATTTCAAAAACACTGTTTCGAGAAAAACGAGTTTAAAGTTTTTGTTATGAATATCTACCATAAAGAATAAACTTACGATTGTTAACTGCTTATCTAATATACCTAGTGCATATAGCAAACATTTTGCGTCTTTATAACAGTCATTTAGCTCCATTTTTTTCTCTCTACGAATTATTCGAGCCTCCATCGCACTTCTCAAGCCTCGGTGCTCCTGCCTTGCCAACCTCTCGCGGTCATAAATATCAGCGTTAATCTTGAATTGCTGCTCAATTTCTGTCTAATTATTCCATTATGTTAGTTACAGTAGAGTAACCTTTACATAAAACACCTGCAGCTACACCTGTAGGCGGCGATTTCGCTAATGTTTTGCCAGAATCAGGGCGTTACGGAACCAGGCGCCAAATAGTTGACCTCTTGTTATTTTGTATATGCTCTCCAATAAGTCTTTCTGCAAGTGCACCGAAAACTGTTGAAAATTTAATAATCCTGTTAAAATGCGTAGGATAACAACGCACGCTTTCATTGGAAAGAGTTTACAGTTTCCTATCAGTTGCACTTTCTCTCTGAGTATTGATTGCCGTAATACTTACGTTCCGGGGTCTTATGTCACGAAAACTTTGGTTCTTTCTTCCTTTCGGATAAGGAATCGTAAGGCTTAACTAAAAACACGAGAAACTACGACTAAAACATTCAAAATTTTCTCTCAGACTGGCTCCACTTAGAAAGAAGAATCCTTGCAACGAGTCATACTGCGCCCAACTTTTATTACATCAAGGTATCTCTGGGTCTATATTATTACGAGAGAGAGAAGAAACGGATGCTCTCAAAAGATGAATAGTGTGGAAAAGAATACCCAACAATCATATAATCTGCTAAAAGTCTTGAGGCGAGATTTTCTTTTCATTCTCCTAACTCCCCAAAGAGCAAAACCATTTAGTCAAAGCAGTTGTTTACAGGAACAAAATCTTCAGTTAGACAAAGGGTACATTTTTGACTCATATGACCAAATAAAAGAGGCCTCATAAATTTTCAAAACGAATTTCAAATATCAGTATGATGTACAGAGTGCCGCATCTCAGCATCGGTACCACATATGATATGTATTTTACCATAATTTGCACCTAAGAGTTAAGTTGTATGTTTAAGGCACCCGAAGTATTGTTAAAATATGAAGGGTCTTAGCCATAAAACATCTGTTCCTCAAGTACCCGCTGAGAGAGAGCCGTAGTAGAGTTGACCGCCACTTCCACTCTCAGGGCGCAGCTGCATAGACTTAAGAAATTGGCTGTAGTTCAGTTAATATTACGTATAAAGATCTGAAAATTTCGCAGTATATTCTTTAAATATTCTACTACTTTTTTAAACGATAAAAAAGTTCGATTTTTTTGATGGGATAAACCAGGAGCCCCCCTTAATACCTTTCTCTCTTTTCTAAATGCTTCCATTTTGCCATTCCTATTTTTAACCTCAACTCTTTCTGCAGTATTTCGTCACCTCCACACCTAGGTATTTATACCTTTCGACTTGTTCTAATTTCACACCTTTCACAGACACAGCCATCACTTCACCATCTCCTATTTTCATCACTTTTGTCTTCTTTTGGTTTATTCTCAGACCGTAACTTTCTGCTACATTCTCAAGCTGTTTTAGCATTTCCTTTGTTTCGTCCGTACTTTCCGCGATTATTACCTTATTATCAGCGAATCTAATGCATTCCACTCTTCCCTCTCCATTGCTAACTCCTTTATCTCCTTCCCAGCATTTCATACGACCCGGGTTTCGATACATGGCACAATCTACAGGTGTAAACATAGAAACATCNAAAATAACAATGTAATACTGGGCTCTAAAGTGAACTTTCGTTAAAGTCCATTTAAGTATACATTATAATACCAGGCCTTAATGCTGAATAGGCAATCCATTTTTTATTGTTTATTAAAAGTATTACATAACTAGATATTCACAATTCACATTAAGTTGGAAATAAAATTTCAGATGAAATACAATATACAAACAGCTAAGATGTTAACAGCCTATGAAACATTTTTATACACTTTTTCATTGAACTACAACTTACACAATAGGTATCTTAACTATATAAATGTTAATTTGTCTTACCTTGATTAGTGCTGAAATGTCAGAAGTAATCCAGCTGAATAAACCAGGTATTTTTGATAGACAATGAAACCACAGCAAATATTTCCGACACTCTCAAAACTACTGCCAAACAACTATACTGGTGCAACATAGTGGCAGCGTTGGTAAGTTAAAAGAAAGAATAGTACCCGTGTTTGGACGAGCTGCCAGAATTTCCAGAATATTATTCTAAGCTAATCCACTTCGCTTTCATGTTGTAATAAATAAACCCTATAAACTTACCAGAGTTTTCTAATAATTACACAGATATTTGCTGTTTTCTGATAAATTTTTGGGATTCATTGGACATGCCACATCTGCTTCCTGCTTGCACAGGGGTTCTCGGATAGCCAAGTGGGCAATGTGTTTGACTTTGATGAAAGCGATCCCGGGTTCGATTCCAGGTGGGGGCCTACGTGCGAAGTGACCTAAGCTGTCGATGCACTTGTAACAATACTACATATACTACTTCATGTACAGTACCACAAAACAGGATCAAAAGCAACCACCACACAAAATTAAATGAGGATCTGGAATATAACAAGAAATTGTTAAGCGTTATTAAATAACATTAGTTAGTTCATTATTTGAGAAACAATTCTAGTCACTAGATTGATTGACAAGGCTGATTGCCTTGATGGAAACTATACAGTGTTTGGATTCATTAACTTAACTAAAATAATCTTATAAATGTAAAAAGGATAAACCAAAGGAAAATTTTTAATTTGTGAGAAAAAATTTCACAGTTGAAGGATGCTGGAGAAAAAACTCATGACAGGGGAAATGACCAAAACAAGAAGGGAGTTACAAGCAAAAAACAGAAAATACACATAAAAAAAATATAATTAAAGATAAAGATACTTAAGTGTCTCGATAATAGGAAGACGAGGCTACCCAACTGGAACAAAGCCAAATAATGTGAGGTAGCTAGGATCATATTTTCTTATTTTCCCTTGGATTTCCTTTTGGTGGTGAGTTGCCTCTCTGCAAACTGAGGCAGACCAACTGAAATGGCTTAGGTTTGCAGATATCAGCTGGGATATTTTGTCTCCTCTGATGATGCTCGTTGTCATTAAATCAGTTGCTTCAGTGACTTCACCACTTTTCCATTTAAAGGCCCAGTTTTCAGCCAATTGTCCATGATTCTGCAATGAGTTGAGAGAATGAGTTTTAGGGTTCAAATAGTAAGAATCTTCATTCCATTGCAGGCCTCTCATGAAACAGCATCACTGTTACATGGCTGATTACATCTACTGAGTTAATAGGTGTGATGCATGGCAAAGTGACTTAAAACTGAACCTCTCGTCAAAACATTTTGAATTTTATGGAACCATGACAAAAAGAATGTAAGCAGTCTCCAGCCATACATTAAAGTTTAATGATTTAACATTACATTCACTAAATGTTAAGTTTCTTAAAAGAAAAGAATATAAATTTACCGTTAAATCAACTGGATTCTTTTTTTTGCAAAGATAACAACCTGGTACCACTCGAAACAAATTATGCACAACCACAAAAATAGCTTATGAGTGGCAGATGTAGCATAGACAATAATGACAAGATAATTGCCATGTAATAGAAACAATTTTTACTGCTTAATTGCTAATTCTTAGTGAAAATTAAATATCACTGCAGTGGAACCCAGTTTGAGAATCCCTGCTCTAGGTCACAAGCCCTTCCATAACGTTAAGATTGTAGTCCAGGGAAGGGGCCTGGCTGATGCAGGGAATATAGAAATAATTTTGATAGTTTTACCTTCATGATTCCAAGCACACCTCCATGCTTTGTAACCATCTATAAATAGAAAAATATTTCAATTATGTATGTATGCTAATTGAATGATTAAAATATCAGGATTTTCGCAAGCATGTCCAAATTCACATCAAATGGGATACTTTCTATTAAATGAATTTAACTCAAACTTACAGTCTTTAATGTAAGAGTACCTTTCATTTCAAGGATCAACATGCAGTCACTCCACGATTAGCAAACAGGTAACATTCCAAACATCTGTTTGTGTGTCGAAATGGTCACAAGTCGGACATCTGTTTCAAGATATAGCACAACTCACCAACAGATAAGCAATGAGAAGCACATGGTTCACATGCTTGAATTTAAATGAAGAAAATGAAAGAGTCTGCCACAGCTGGGAATCGAACCTGGGTCTCCCACTTTCTGGGCAGGTGCTCTATCCTCGAAGCTACCACAACAGATAGATTCCTCCTTCAATTTCTTGGGCTATGATGGGACTCCGTGTGCTACGGAGGGTCATTCAAAGATGGTTCCGAACTTCGGCCCGGAAAGTGGGAGACCCGGGTTTGATTCCTTGCTGCAGCAGACTTTTTCTCTTTCAATTTCTTCATCCACCAACTGATGGAGGTTGATTTTGGACATCATCTGGAAGAACAGGAGGTGTCACTATTTATTACAGAATTTTTTTGCTACAACATGATAAGATTAAATTGTAATATCTCATTTGCCATATTTGCCTGGTTCAAGAATACACCACTGTCATTGAATGTGCACACTAGTTTTTGGAAGAAAAATTTGTCAAGAAATATTTCTGACAGAATTTTTCAAATTTAAATTATATATCATTATAATAGTTCATTCATTGAAATTTAATTTAAAATTGTAACCACCATTATTGAAGACAAACTGCAATTTTTAGAGTTATTTCAAAAACCATGTCCACAATGCCAGCAAGTATTCCCAATGTATGTTATGGGCATATAATAATAAATATATTCTATACTAGTTTATCATGATAAAGATGGTTAATTTTAGCTTTGTTTAAAATCAATAATTAAGAAAATTGATTTTCATTGAGTCAGTTGTAAATGAAAGCCATATTATAACACTGATGTCATCAGTTTCATCACATAGCATAATGTCAAAGTACATTTCTTCATTCAATAAGCTTACCCTAATGCTGGCAGCATCAACACTTTCAGAAACAGATGCCAATTTTGGTCCTTCAATAGAACTACCTGTAGGTGTTGCTTCAGGATCTTTTTTTGCAATGTTCAGTACTCTGGCTTGGTCTTCAGCATCTTTGCATAACTTGGGTTCAGTGGCCTGCAAAATTGGAATTATAAATAGATAGGTACATTTATTATTTAAATTTCTGTCTTCAAAAATGATAGAACTAATCAAATTTGGGCTTGCTCAAGCTCACATAAATTATTATTAAAGCTCTTCATCCTCAAAATAAGACCATCCAACTGCTGCAAATAGATGATTCTTAATCAGCAGTTAGTTTACTACAAACACTTCAATCTAAGAAACTAATTCACCATGCTTACTAAATACATAAAATCACATTTGCGGGTTACAGAGAAATACAATAGCATTACCAAAATCTAAATATTGAATACAACTGTTATATATATATTTATTAGTGACCCACACCTCCTAAATTAACCTCTTTTAAGCAACATCACATAGTCCATATTGTAAAAGTGAGACTAATACTGCAATACTTATTTTACATAATTCTTTGTATCACTCCTTTATGTGGTTTTTGCAGATTTAATTATTTGAGCATCAAAAGGACATTTGAAAAACCCCAGAAGGTAATTCAAAATAAGCATACATAGTAGAGAGATAATTGTTATACTCAGCTACATTACATGATCCACATCTTGAATGTGTTCAGTTTCACTTTTTAGTATCCTAACCTGTTTGGCTGAGGATGATGATCTTCGAAAGAATGTTACTACGATTCTCAAAATAGCTTGACAGATGAGATTATAGATATATTACCTTCATATAGCGGCAGATATTCAGGGGCGATAAAACAAATATTCTTTGGAAAAAGATAGTGATCGTCCTCAAGATATTTGTGTTCAAACCTTATCAAAGATAAGTGGTGCTAGAACCATAGAATAAGTATATATATATCCTTACTCGATAAGACTGTTCTAGCCATACAGTAAGGATATATATCCTTACTTGTCAATGAAACCTTATCAATTATGATAAGTGGTGCTAGAACCATAGAGTAAGTAAATACTTACTCCATAAGACTGTTCTAGCCATAGAAAAAGGATATGTATCCTTATCTTACCCTTACTATATGGCTAGAAGAGTCTTTGTTCTATATCGCCAACAGCTGCGCCACCATACAATGTAAGCTTTCATAACAAATGACTGTAGCCAAAGAGGCGACAATGTTAACTTAGTGCAGAATCCCCTAGTCTCTACATTGTAAGAAGACAACGAAACCTAGAACAATAAGGTATTTGTAACAATGAATGTGATAGATTTATGGTGATGTTTCTTCCTACTTGGTACATTGTTGGCTTGGCGAAATTGCGAGATCGGGTCTATTTCTTCGAACAATGTGAGAGGCACAAAATTAAGAACTCTACATTTATCTGATGCATGAAATTCTTAAGGCACTCTAGTTACTTCACTGTCTAACTTCTTATTGAGACTCATATTTAAAAAAAACCTTCATACTCCTCACAGAAATGCACGCGTTCAAAAATTCCACAATGCGAAAATTCGCACAACCCCTGCTATGCGTTTTCAAGGAGAGCTCAATCTAATGATCGTAGTTCTTTTTAAACCGCTGCTTGCATAATGAAAAAAAAGTGTGCATATGTTTTTGACGTATTTACTATTAATGTGATAAGTTTTTCTTGTAACGATTACTATGATAGGTGATTTACTCCTAGCATTGTTTTATCTTTAGGAGCGGTATGCCGTTTCAGCTCTAGCTAAAACCATTTTTTTTCTTTGCAAACACAGCTAATTTTCATTTTGCAAATGTAATAACGTTCAGTTGTTCTCTCCCCGAGGGCTGAAGTTAGGCTTTGACCTAAACCCCAAGCCGCTAGGCACTGAAACAAGTGAAGGTACTCTCCAAAAATCTAATAAACCCTGGATCAATAAGATGACAACTCTACGCGTTACTGCGTAGTGTGAAATACAATGTATAGTAAGTATATTTATACTGACAGCATGTAAATACAAAATTGCTTTCAAGTTCAACAATCTTTAATGGATCACCCGTTCGGCGCATCTCCATGGGGCTCTTACGCTCGCACAGTGGTAGTTAAAAATAACCCAGCTTTTCGATTTGTTTTTAACATCCATACAGAGATGAGGAATTTCCATCTGTAAAACTCCTATCAGAATTTTTTCGCTTATTAAAGAACTTAATTTGAAAATAAAAAAATGGTTCATGCAGCATACTCAGCTATTAACCTTATTTGGTTATTTAACCACCTCTTAAAGAAGGATATGACAACCGCATGACAGCATGTCTGAACTAGGAAATTTCCAATTTCATCAGAATACTCTATGTTATCATTTTTTTCTATGTGAACATTTCCCACAAGAGACAAAACACAAACTCTGTTCGCTCACATTTTTCTGTTTTCAAACCCAAGGTACTTTATTAAGAAAAGATGTTGCAGGATAGATTAAGTCTTTTGTTATGCTGTAACTGAGGAGGATACCGATTTCCTGAAGAAATTAAGAATCACTATTATTACTTTACTAGTAGAGGTATAGGAATCATTAGCCTATTTAATGAAAGTTTCCCTCTTTTTGCACTAAGTACAACATGCAAATGATTTTCTATATTCTTCTTTTATGGTATTGCAAAAAATACTTTGAAATCTAGTGAAATAATGTGAATATTTCAACTTTGAAGAAAGGTTTTTTTTTAAATTCCTTTTATTGACTATCTATTCCATTCTTTCCTATCATTTGTAGGAAGACAAGATTTCCTCTAGATTTTATCTTTTGCTTCTAGCTCAGAGTTGTAAAAATGAAAGGATTTTTAAACAATGCTGTTTAGTAAGATATGTTGCACTTGTATACAGATTTAAGCTTGGGCATCTACTGGTTTTTCAATGTTCCATTGCTAAACTGATTGTCTATCGCAGGAATTCTGTATACCTATTAATCAAATTTGAAATATATTTTCACCCATGAAACGTATGCAAGTTGTTATTTAGAGCTGATTTCACTGATTGGCTAAATATTATAAAAGAGAGCAGAAAGTATGTTTTTCATTTCCTAATAATTTTGCAGTTCTCCATTCCAGAAATAGCTAAATATTTAGGGAAGAAGTTGCTTTAACACAAACATAACCACATATGTTTCAATTGAATTCTACGTTTTAAACAAAGTTGAATTTTAATTAAATTCTTCCCTGACAATATTTGAATGATAATATGGATGGTAATGAACCTCAACGTCCGGTACTTTTTTATTGCCATAAAATAAAATGCTTTAATGCATGTATATCAAAATGATAGTTGTTAATTCATTGACTTGAATTATTAATAAGTTATTGTGATTATTATAAATTGTCAGGGAAGAGTAAATCATATGTTGGAATGTGGTAACTTCATATATAAACAAATGATAAAAACATACTTATGAAAGTGCTTGAAATAGATACATTAAAAAATAGTAATGGTAACACGATATAGTAAAATTCTGGATTGATACAGCTAATTTCAAGCACTTTCCAGTTTTGAAAAGAAAATCTGAAAAAGTAGAAACAAAAATATGGATAGAGGATTTAGGAAAAAGTGAATCGATAGCCAAAACAACGGGTCTGTTTTCACATGTCACTTTTGTATAAATATTATTGCTAATAACGAAATTTGTGGAATTTGATTTACAAGATAAGGCAAATAAAAATAATACATCAAGTCATATAAATCAAATGAGGGCACATAAAACTGTGCATAAAATAACAATGGAAATCATCATAACTTAAAAAGAGGTAAGTTACAACCCTGAAAACAAAGATTGTGCTATAAAGTTGCAGTAATGCTTCTAGAAGAATACAGATTTCCCCTCATAAAAATTGGATAAGGGGGCAACAGTTGAACATTGTCACGTTTTTAACAGATTTGGGGATATAAACATTACAACAACTTTACAACCTTAATGCTACCATTTCTACTACATCAGTTTATAATGTAAGAAAGCACTTGAAGGAAGAACAAGATAAATCTTGCTCTCTACAAAAATGTCTAGGCTTTGAAACATTTCATTCAAACTCCAAATTTACAACCTTGAATTAGAAAACCCTTAAAAGATCAAATAACTGCTAAACTTATCTCAATAAAATCTTTAATAATTTTTGTTACTGTAAAAATGTTTTAGAAAATTACTGGATGTTGTATTTTTTAACATAGCCACATTTTAAAGGTATAAATGGCATATTGAATGAAATTAAATCAAGCCTAAAGAGTAGAAGTGTTCATAAAATATTTGCCCAAAACAAATTTACACAGTGAATAAATAAAGAATAAAAAACTACTATTAAGGACATAAGTTTACAATATTTGATATTTTAAAGCAGTTGGTTAGGGGTAAAATGTCTGCAAAATACAAATATAGCCATTTTACTCCCAGATGAGGTGAATAATTTACCATATGCATTTAGGCACAGTATCCCTATTTGTCTGAGAGCAGTGCCTTTGTTTTTATAAAAAAAATATTTCATACCAATTTCTTCAGTAGAGGTCTTACTTAGCATACAGAAACAGACCAATTACCAACCAACCAAACTAAGAGGGAATTTTTTAGTATATTTTCTGCAAGAATCTTAAAATCCTTTATGAGATCAATGTTTGAGAATATTTTTATTTGGTGCATAATCAATACAGTAAAATCTGTCCAATATTGAGTTGTAAACCTTGACTCAAGGTGAAATTTATTTATGTAGTTTAATACACTCTTACTGGACAAATTTTATTGCATTGTGAATGAAGACAATAATTGTCTTTCACACACAGTAATATTGAAAGGAAAAACTGATTTGAGTAGGACTTTCTTTCAAAACTGTAATTCCACCAACAAAGACATCAAATTAATGGTATCAAGTGATACTTGGTGGAATGGCATAATTAAAATATGTTAAAGACTTATCAAACAATCCAATAATCAGAAAAAGTGTTAATAATCCAATAATTTTAAAATATGCAAAAATGGAGGAACCTAAGACAATATTCCTTTTGACTGCAAGTTACAAGTTGACCTTTCATGTTTTCAACTTTTTCAAACTGATGGACTATTACTAAAATTACACTGATAAGATCATGAAATGACACTTTTGTGATGAGTGAAGAAAAAATCTTGTTTGGGACACAAGAACAACTTAATTTTGGATTACGGGAGATTTTTGGGATGAATTTAATTTTTTTCATACTGGGTTAAAGTTTGTTATACAAAATATAAAATGGAATGAGTATTCAATCTACTTAATGAATTAAGTCTGCACTGCAAATAAAATTATTAATTATTCTAATTAGTTATTAGGAGTTTGAATATAAATCAGCCCTATCAAGCATCACAACAAAAGATTAGTTGTTCTTGCTAGCAACACAGGAAATGTTAAACTGGCTAAGAATATAATAACTGATAAATAGAAGCTTCAAGATTTCATCTAAAGTATTTCTGCTCAAGTAATTGGAGAAATAAATTACAGTAAAATGTATGCAATTTTGTGTCATTTCCATTATTATTTTTCATTGTAGAATCTATCATGATAATTTTGCCTTCGGAAATCGAAATAATAACAATAAAGTATCACTAATAAATGCTGACTCTATAAGATATGAGGTGGACATGGAATTTGTAATTATTACTCAGTAAAGATGCAATTTAAGCAGGTAACTCTAAAATGATGGTGCTTCCCTAGCCAATCACTTTTAGGAATTGGTCAAAATGTTAAAAGGAGCCTTGATCTTCTTTCATAAAGGACACAAAGATGCCAACAATCTAATTAGATTGCCAAAATTGAATTGAACCAAAATCTTGGAATCTTCATTCAAATATAATTTATGTAGGGAAGAAAAAGATCCAGATATCTTCCCATAATTTTCTTGCCAAGTCAAGCAGTAATCCAAGTTCTATTAATTAAAATTTTCTGGATAACTAAGACAAGAATTTTTTGAAAATTTTGATGACTTCATTGACAGAAAAATTCCCTCTTAAGTACTTAAAAGTTGTCTTGCTCCAATTTCATACTTTTAAATACCACCATGAAATTTCTTCCTCTTTCCAAGAAGATTAAGTGGAATTAATATGGATGTGAAATTCACTGAAGCAGTCATTATGCATATGCATCACAATATTAAGCATGATACTGCAGTCATTAACTGTTGATCTAAATCAACTATATATTCTCAACTCTTCTTGAAACACATAGGTTCCAAACAAATTAAATCGTGTAGAGGAATAATCTTCATTACTCTTAACAGGCAGGAAGGAAGCTGTTGCAATCCAAAATGCTGTTATTCTTGAGACTTCTTGACAGTTCCCTCAGTTCACAGACTTATACTTCCTAGTTCATTTGCAAACCAGAGAGAAATGATGCTTTCCAACATGATTACATTTCTTAAGTCATGAGAAAACATCTTCCTCACAAAATACAAGACAAACCAATTCGTTTCTTTAATCAAATTCTAAATTTGACCATTTTAAGCAATACACATCGAATGAATTACAGAAAAACATTAATCAAGAGTAATCCTGTTTGCATTAATGATAATCATAGTACAATAACGCTTATTCAAATTGCAAAGGAAAAAAGTAATTTTGTAATCTTAACACGAAAAAGGTCAAATTACAGTATAAAATTTCAACAAAGGTAAATCAATATGAAATAAAAGAAACTACATAGCTTTACAAAGCTACAGTATTTTGCTAAACAATAAAATATCAAGGATGCTGCAAGAATAAACATGCATACTTAAGACAGGAAAACTTTACAAAGAGATGTAAGCAAATAAAGCATTAAAAATCTTTCATGTGTTAAAAAAATTGAAAGCATTACAATATATATGAAATGAAACTTATGCTCTTAGAAACAACATAAACAATCGTCAATATTTAGCAACATTGAATTCATTTTTAAAGTGATTGAAAAGTATTAGCTCTCAAATTAGTGACAGCTTATATTCAACAGCAAAACTAATCTGGTTAGATGGGTCCAAATGAACTATAAAGAGGCTGAACCTCAAACTTGGAAAATAAACACCATTTCTGATGGCATGGCCAGAAAACCAACAATTTCTAGCATTTAGTGGATCTGCTTAGTATTTTACAATAAATAACGACTGTCAAAATTTCAATTGATCAAATTTGACTGGTTAACGACTGTTTGAAATCAGAAAAAGATAATTTCAAAGGAAAATAAATAAACTATAAATAAAATTTAATAGAGGGAATATGGGATAATAACTGCTATAACGTTTGTAGAAATAAATCTTTGTAAGCATTTCCTCTTGAGGTACTTAAGCAACAGCAACATCTCTGAGCTTACTAAACAATGCTATTGGAAAAATTATCAGCAAAACTAAACAAAATATACATATACATCACTATATTTTCCAACATAATAAACAGAAAATTCAATTCCTTGAGTAAAAATAACCTGTGTAAACAACTAATTCATGAGTATAAACTTTATTACAAAATGTATATAATAAAGTATAAGTTAATTTCTCCTGCTCTTGACAACTAAAGAAACTTCAAGGCAATATAAGAATTATTTCATTAAAACCAGAACTAATATGATTTTTGGGTATATAAATACTACCTTGAAAACATTACAACAGGAAGCTCAGTTAATGATTTAACATAAGATATAAAGCTTACAGAATCATAAAATAGTCTGATAAGGAAACAGTTACCAAACATTCATTTTATCTGCTCATACAGTTTCTAGAAAAGATTTCTCACATTTTTTTGCAAAAACTTTCTAGTTCATATTTTGAAGATAAACATCTGTTTTTTGGCCCCAAGCCAGGTTTATCTCAAGATAATTAAATCAATTTTGTTTCCAAGGAATGTTTTCCACACAAGAATGAAAAATCTGGTACCTTAGCAGGGACTTGTTACTTATAATAATTTAACTGAAATAGTTCTCGTGTGATTTAGTTTCAGAACAGAACATATACTGAGAAATCATTTATAAAATCCCATGTCAAATGGTCTAGCTGTCTTAGCTCCTGCGCATTTCTGTAATTTTCACATTCAATTCTTTCATTTGTCTTTAAAAACTGACTGATTCCAATCAATGGACATATGAAAATACTCCAAAATAATTTTCAACACATGAAAACAAAGCACTACGTTTCTACATATAGATATAATTAAGAGGAAAATATTAATAGAAAAATAATAAAATACTACATAAAGAAGCCAAGAAATTATACTGGCATGCAGCAATATTTCAAAAATGAAAAAATAATACAATTTCATTACTGATAAAATAACATGTGAGTTATACCTTTCAGGACATCTATTCACAGAATAGAAAAACTATTTTTCAACAGTTCATACCATAAAATATGTAATGGTCACCCCTCAATGATACAAAATCAAAGACCGAACTGTTGAATCAAGTATTCAGAAACACACGTACATACACACACACATATCAATGCATACCTATGCTCAGAAAAGCACTGTCATCTAATTCTGTCATTTCATGGGACTTTCAATTATCATCATCACAAGGAAGAGTAAATACTTTTATCAGAAACTGTGATATCTACACAAACAGGATACTCTCGATCAATGCTACATACATAGCAGCACATGTTTAAGGCACATTAAACCATAAATAGTAGACATCCTTTAATTGATCTAACCATCTGTGGTTTTATACTTAACTCTCAACCAATGAAGTTGATCCATCATTCTATTGCATGATGTAGAGGGGATTCATCAACATCTCTATGGATCTATATCACAGAAATTAAAAGCTGACCTTTTCTACAAGGCTGCATTTATTAGTATTGGTCTGATGTTCTTCTTTATTTATGCATACCTCTGGAACTGCAACATCAGCAGTTTCAGGGCCAGGTGCTATGAAATTTTCTGTAACTGAAGAGCTGGAACTATTTGTGGGTGCTCCTCCAATATTTGTTACCTTAATATTCTTTTTCTGTCCTCTCGGTTGATTATCAACCATTGTACAATAAGTCTCAGCCTGAAAATTAAAAAAATGAAATGATAGATGCTTTATCAAGAGAATTACTTAATTTACATTTATTAATGAGTAAATCATACAAGAGGAAATTTGGAGAACAAAAATAGTGTCATAGTAGTTGTAAAAAATTTTATTTCATAAATAATTTTAATGCTTCTGAATTAGCAAAGTATTCTTAATGTACCTAATTATTACTTCACTTGCGATAGCATAAGGGAAGTTTGTTTTTTTAAAATTGCAATACTTTAATATCTATCTCTCTCTGTGTCTTTGCCGTTTGTATCCTAGTGGTGTAGCCAACTGTAAATTTTCTGTATCATCATTTTCAGCTTTCCTCATCTATGAAGGGGTTTCTTATATGACAAGAATAAACTAATAAATCAATTAACAAACTAACCAACCTATCACAGCATATCTACTTATCCCACGTTCAGTTGTCGCTAAATAAAGCAAGCTAAAGAAGATACCCCTTCCTTTTAAGGTTGAAATCACGTTTTTTTAAATTAACCCTTTAGTTGCCGAAATCGGATATATCCGATCTGGCTACAACTACCCTTAGCTGCCGAATTCGGATTTACCCCACGCCCTTAGAAAAACTTTTTGACCATTTTGTATCTTTCCTTTGTGTATTTCTATGTAATTTGTAAACACAGATGTGCATTTTAAGTTCCTCGGTTGAAGAAAACCCTCAAAATGTGAAGTGGCTCACACTCAGCGCTCGGGTATGCCAGGATGAGTTGGTTAATCTCCAAACAAAGTCTTCTGGAGGGCAAAAGTTGCCCATTTCTTTTTGATTCAATAAGGATTGACAATGGATTTCAAGCCTCGTGTATATTCCATATAAAAGCATGGGCGTATTCCGAAGTATTTTGCAGCAGAAATTCTTATTTTCTGAAAATCTCTCAGAGCAAGTCGAAGTTAGCGTCTTCATAGAAAAAGGAAATGCTTTTCTTTTTATTGCTTCAATTAACTAAATCGTTAACAAAATAACCAAAGTCAAAAAGAAACTAAAACAAAAGAGAACTCAGTACTGCGGTCCTTTCAAAGCAATAGGAAAAGGAGCTACAGTGGAGAAGAGAGCTGCGTGGACAAAATGATTGACATCCCTTGAGATGGATAACCATGAGTGATATCAAAGAAGTATTTAGAATGGCCATGAGTGCAAGGTCAGAACTCAAAATTAATGTAATACAAAGTGGGATGAGAGTGCAGCAGCTTACAATGCAACTAAGCACTCAGCAACACAACAACACCAGATATGCTGTGGCAGAAAGTTCGTACACATATTGCGCTGTCATTGAAAATTTTCATCAACAGTGGTAGAGAAGCATCACAGATACTGAAAAAGTATTTATGAAGCAATGTGAGGTATAGGGGAGAAAGGGCCAAAGAGCAAAAACAGCCGGCCGATAGATCAGCTCATGGCATTTTTGCACATATCCCGTGGGTGTATAGACTGTTAGCACTATAAGGGTTAATTGCATCTTGTGAACCAAGTTACACTACGTTGACTTCAAGAATAAACAGGTGAGTTATTCTGTGTTTTTTGTGTCATCATAATGATAATGTAGATATTTAATAGTAATATTAATTAAAATGGGAAATTTTCAGGATAATAATGGCAGCAAATGAATAAGTAAAATGGACTCTGAAGAGAAGAAGTTATTGGATAGGAAAGGAAGAATGATTGGCTGGATGTAATGGCTGAATAGCTTATAACTTGCAGAATAAACTAAACAAAATAACACAAAGATTTCGGGAATTGGTTATAGATGGCCTAATGGAAGGATACAAGAAAGAGTCAGCAGACGAGCGGTCCTGAATTTGATTCTTCCCATCTTTTAAAGCTGACGGAGCACCATTTCCCAAAACAATTTCAAGATAAAAAACACCAGCCGAATTGTATTGTTTGCAGTATAATCCTTCCCAATGCTTAAGAAAGAGAAAAGGGAAATGTAAAAGAAAGCAGACAATATATCTTTGCAATCAAATGTCCTGAAAAAATTGCGTTGTGTGTCATTGAATGTTTCAAGGCATCCACACTGTTAAAAAGTACAAAAAACATTGTAAATGAGAAAAATAATGCATAATTATGTATTTATATGGCGTAAAAATGTTTGAATGCGATTTCACGTAAGCTCAAGAAAGAGAAAAGGGAAATGTAAAAGAAAGCAGACAATATATCTTTGCAATCAGTGTCCTGAAAAACCTGCGTTGTGTGTCATGTTTCGAGGCATCCACACCATTAAAAAGTACAAAAAACATTGTAAATGAGAAAAATAATGCATAATTATATATTTATGTGGTGTAAAAATGTGTGAATGCAATTTCACGTAAGCTTGAAATAAAAAAAA
>KZ308981.1:45293-85051 GCA_000376725.2 Ladona fulva
ATTATTAATTAATTAAATTAGAAAAAACTAATAATTGCATAATGGCCATTTTCTACCAACCTCAACCCCTTCTCCCTTTTTCTTCTTCTGACAGACAGGGCAAAGGAAATCTTGATCTTGTTTGAGGTGTTCCTTTTTGAGATCAATGCAATGAAGATGATACCAAGCATTACACCCATCACATTGAACCCATAGAAGTTCTCTTCCTAAAAAATAGTAAAAATTGATCTTAAATCTAGCAACTGATAGCGAAATATTTTATGATTATGTCAGAGCTTCTCCATATAATATCAATGAAAACAGATTAAATTTACAAGGCTTCCTGGCAATTGATTGTTTTTCAAGAAATATTATTTGACATTCTCTGAAATTTTTAATCATGAAACGTATTTAATTAATTTTATACATATTAGACTAACATTAATAAGGCTAGTTCAAATTGATCATACGCAGCATATGTATAAGCTAAGAGATTACAGAAGGCATTATAGCAGAAGTGACTTCAAAAATAGTGCCCAATTTTAAAAACCAAGAGACACCACAACAAATATTAGGGAATTCCTGATGAAAAAACTCAATATGATGACAAGTATGAGAACTTAGATCCAAATTACCTTAACCACTCCATAGTGGTTAGTGTGCTAGCATGCTCCAAACCTGTGGTCCCGGGATTGAATCCCTGCTAGTCAGAACTTTCACGTAAGGGAATGGTCATGTGTGTTTGTCCTTTGTTATTATTTGTAATATTTATGAAAATGGATGTAATTGGGATTAGCTTCCTGTATTTATTATTTATAAACTTTTAATGGTTTTCATCCAAAGATCTTTATACCAACATTTCAAATTTAAACTTTCAAAAGAAATAAAGACTGCAAGCTTTATAAATGAACTTAACATTAATTTCCTATAGAAGATAGATTGAATTATAATAACTTGTATCCGACTGTATCTGTACAACAGCTAATCTTTGATAACACAGTAGTAAGAAAAATGTATATCTTCTGCTTTTAAAGAAAAGCATAGGTAGTATGTACCAGGAAACAGCACTAACCTCATCTTCAGGTTTTGTTAATATACAGATTTAAAATAATAATTTTAACATATGATGACATGATCAAAAACTGGAGTTGGAAAATGATAATGAAATTCCTGCATTTCCATAAACAGAAAATATAAATGAAAATGGAAGAGGCTACTAGAGTCAAGAAGACTTTCAATTGGTTACTTGGAAGAGTGAACAATTTCTCAGTAGCCTACCTGTAGGTTTCCGACAGGGTTTTGCAGCACAGTCCTCATCATTATCAGATAAATCCTCACAAGCAATTGTCTTCATTCCATCTTCTGATTTTTTCATCTAAAAACATAGGAGAAACTTGTAACAATTTTGCTTACTTTGTATTATTATACTGAATGTATATAAATAATGATGAATAGTAATAGTGATAAACTGTAAGGAATATTCCTCTAAAAATAAACTACTAAGAATTGTCAGATTTTGCAAATACATGAAATGAAAAGTAAAGAATAAAAAAGTAGTAAATGATACACTCTGAGGGCAGGTTTTTAGGGTAGCAAATATACTCCAAACAAACATGTTTCTACTTACAAATGTGTAAGGTTGTTACAGAAATTTAGCAGGCAAAATTTGAAAAATGAAAGGTGGCACAGTTATAAGTGCAGCATATATACCTCCACATATATTGTGCATTTACTGGATGTTTGCCACAACTACAAAATGGTTAATAAAAAAACTAGTATTTTCTCCAATGAATCCTAATTATACTTGATAACTTCCAATAATGTTAAAATTCTAAATTTTTCTCCCATTTAGCCCATTATCTAAAAATTACATTACCTACAGAATATCATTCCCACTGTACTACCCTACTTCTAGCAACACAAGCAATTTTAAACTTGAAAGAAAGAAGTCCAACTCTCTCCAAATACTTACATGTGGCTCCTTTTTCACTTCAACTGCTGATGTTCTTTTGGTAGTAGCTTTCACAGTTTTGACTTTTTTATTTTCCTCTGCCTCTTTTGTCTCTACTTCTGGTTTTCTTTTTCTCCTCCTGTGCTTGGAACAAGCTTTTCCGGAATTTTCATCTTCCTGAAAATAATAACAGTAAAGGAATAATAGAAAAATAAAACTTTCACTATTAAAAAAGTATTTTAATTTTTAAAGCTATTCATAATTAGAGTATGGAATATATTTTGAATAATATTCAAAGTTGATTTGTAAAATTAAATTGAAGAGTGAAACATACCTCAAATTCAGGGAGTCTATCATCAGTTTTAGGTCGAGTTGCTTGGAGTATTCTCCATATAAACGATGCTTCATCCACAGATATTTCCAAAAGGTCTCCTTCGATCATTAAATCCTCAAGTGTTTTCACACTCTCTTCACTCAAAGTTAATACTGGTGGTTCTAACTGCCGAGGCACCAAAGGGGACTTTCTACTGTGCTTCTTCCCTTTGCCATTTTCTGAAGTTTTAGAGGCTATAAGTGAAGTTTATCCCGACAAGATTTAAATCACAAAAGAATGTCAAAGTTTAAAAATTAATACAACATTCTGAAAAACTAGGAAAGTTTGTTACTGTTTGGGGAGAAATATGTTACAGCGTACGATTAGAATTTTCAAATAAAAACAAGAGACATATTTATTATCCTTGTCGATCATGTAAATGGTATTTAATACACATTACAAAATGTGCTAAATCGAATAAAATAGCAAACACCAAAACAAAATGCACAACATTTGAGAGTTCAGTTGGCTTAATTCTACCAAATATACCAATGGAGGATAATAGCAAGGACATAAATTCTAATAGAAAAACAGATACTTACCAGACGAATATGCATGCTCACTGCTTCCATAAGCATCCTTTGATTCTGCAGATCCAGATGATTGGTCATTTGGCTCCTCTTCATTCTCTTTCTCTTTCTGTTTTGTCTGCAAGAAATACCACAATCAGGAATAAACATAGATATTACCTGAAAACATTTGTGCATCTCCCTTCTAAGAAACTTGAAGACTGATTTTTGAAATCAAGCAGATGAAAATTAATTTTTTAAGTGATTTTGAAGAAACAAAATAATGAGATATTTAACCCCTTGGAAAATCACATCAGAAAAGATAGGATATTAAGGACTACTTTGAGTAATTTTAATTTCATAGCATAGCCTTATTTTATTACTTACTGATTAGAGGGAAATGATAATAAAGTAATAGTTCAATGTAATTCATACACATTCATATCCTATCAACCCATCAAATGATTCAATTTTTAATTATAGAATGAGCTCTAAGTTAAATGTTAAACTGTGCTAATTTCAAGTAGAAAACTGAGCTGCATTACAAAGAAATAATGTTCCATCAGATGATTATAAATTAAGTATTAATGAGGCTCAATTATGAAAATAAATCAAACACCTTTCAATAGGAAAAGGATGAAAACATATCAGCATTCAGCCCTAAACAAGTTAAATCAGACCTAATGTTAATAATATTCTATATACTGATAACTTACACTTTGATCCTCTTTAGTTCCTTGTGATAAGTTAGATTCATCATGCAATCCACTGAGGGATGATATAGCTTGAACTCTTCCATGTAATTCAGGATTATTTGCAGCCTTTTTCAGTTCTGTGCTTATTATCTTCTCAGTCTTCTCACGAGCAGCAGCTTCATTTAATTTCTTTGATAGGACTGAGAGCTTTGCTAATGCAGCAGTTAATTCTTCTGTATCCAATGCTTGCCGTGCTTTATCCTAAATAGTTATAAATTACATCCATCAAAGAGAACGTAGATTTCATATATAATTTCCAAATTGATAGGGAAGAAACTTAAAAATTTGCAATGAGATCATGTAAACAAATTTTAGAGATTTTTTTGCCATTTTTGATGGCTCTCAACTTGCATGACCTCAGGTACTTTCGGGAGTTTTGATAAAAATGTAGTCTTGTTTATTAAGTAATTGAAGAAGTTAATAACAATAATTAAAATATGTTTAATAATAATTTTTTTTAGACTGCCTTTAGTCAAAAGGGAAAACCTCTCCTCCAGTTCTCTAAGCACATAAACTATTAAAGAAATATACTCAGTGAATACCATTGAAAATTTAAATTATATTCAAAGGATAGTTATCAATGTAACCGGTTATGATCACTTTGTACCTTAGTTTGTTCCATGCTCATTTAAACAAGACTGACTCAAGTTTAAATTGACAAATATTATTAGTAAGAGCTTAAAGATTTCTGGGTTTAAACTGCTCATACACCAAACTTAGTCTCAAATATAAATACAGAATAAAAATATTTATAATATGTGTCCTAATNTAGAACTTTCCAAATAGATATTCGATTTTGATGTTTATTTCACTAAATATTCATAGTTAAATAAGAAATATATTTATTGCGTACATAGAACCCAATTTTTGTTAACCATTATTAATGAATATTTCATAATTATATGAAGGAATCCCAAGGAAGAACGAGCTTGAAAAAAGTCTGACGGGACCAGGAATTGAACCTAGGTCTCCCAATTGCCGGTTCTGTTCTGCTGGGATAGCTCAATGGTCAGAGCACCTGACCAGCAATTGGGAGACCTAGGTTCAATTCCCGATCCTGTCAGACTTTTTTCAAGTCCTTGGGATTTTTCCTGGGCATGCACCATCTTACCCTATTACACCCTACCCCATTTCCTATATTTATATGAAGGAGTAATAAAAAGTATTTAGAGATTACAAGTTGAAGCTAATAGCAGTTAAGGTATGAATCAGTGGATCATCTGTGTTTTTACACCCCCTGCCACATGCCATTGGTGACTTGTAGAGTTTAAATGTAATGTGGTCTTCATAATTAAAGCAACACTTAGTGGCATGATATAGTGGGAAAAATCGAACTATTTGGAGGAACACACTTAGAGCTACTCTGACAACATTGGCAAGCAGAAGAAGGTGGTGTATATGCTTAGGAATGGGGAAGGAGTCAATGAGGGCTGTAAAGGCATCTTGAAAGAATGGTGCCTCATCAGCATGCAGCAGATGGAGTTCCCTAAAATTAGTGATTTAGTTATTATATTTAGCAGACGCTCAATAAATTTGGGCGAAACAGCTGGTGCAGATTTTAATGCATTATGCTATTTCCCTGCATGGGTGACCACAATCTAAAAAGCCCATTTTTACAAGACCAGAAAGCCTTGGACTATGAAAGAATACATCCAAGCCAGATCAATTATTGCTGCTCCTTTTGTGTTTGGATTATCTGGGGATGGTTGATACCACTTGGAGTGTGTGGTAGGTGTAATTAAGAGAGGGCGATGCTTAGCTTCCATTTGAAACTATGGGGTTCTCAAATATATTCTTTTTTGCAAATTCTTCAATGAGGCCCAAGCAGCTACTTTGATGCTCTAGATGGAGACACTTTGGGTGTAATCCTTCTTCCAATAGATGCAACACAAAGAACCCCTTCTAATTGTGTCCCTATTGTGTTCCAATGATCTCAACCAATTAATGATTTTTGCCTACTGAGTTATCTGAAAAAGCTCCGAGCTTTTCATATTGAATTTAATTGTCTTTCGTTTGTTAATATGGTAATTTCTCACAAGCCCTGCCATGGAAGATCTCCTTTAGCACATTAGAAAACTTTTTCTTGAAACTCAGAACAAATTGGTTGGAGTAGATAAGGAAGTTTAGAACCACTGCTTTTAATACCAATGAAATTATCTTTATGCTTAATAAAAGAATGAAAGGGAAAGAGTAAAGGTGTCTTTGGACGTTATGGTGTGCACCTAGGAAAAATCCCAAAGAAAAACGGACATGAAAAAGTCTGACAGGACCAGGACTCTTAACGTGGAATCTTCTGCTTTCTGGGCAGATGCTTTATCCAATTAAGGTTTTGATACCATAACTGGATGAAGCATCCGTCTGGAAAGCAGAAGATTCCAGCTTTGAGTCCTGGTTCTGTGAGTCTTTTTTCCTTGGAGAAAAAATGAACTTTAAATGTTCCTAAGGATGTTGTTGGTAGGAGTTGATTTAAGAAATGGTACAATTAAGGCTATCAGCAGCAATTACCTGCCAATTCATTGTTCTCTCAGTTAGAATCTGCAATGCTTCTCCCTCCGGTATACGCAAAGGTAGCTCCTGAAGACCAACTAATAAAGGAAGGATAGCATCAAGGCGAGGCCTTCGGCTACGCATGCAGCATGGACACAGAAACTTCTCCTTAATTGCTGAATTAGAAAGTTGATGAAGAGATGACTGCTGCTTAATTCGATTTGGAACCCTTATAATTGGTACACAACTTGCTGCTAAGGAGGGAAGAATATTCAAGCTTACTGTTTTAATTAAATTAGACAGCAAAATATACATTTTATACATTAATGTTAAACATAATCTACAAAGAAATTTATTTTATATAAATCCAAAATTCTCGAGCATCTCGATACAAAAGATGTCTAATGTACAATCAATGTTAAGGTAACATAGATATTAACCCAAACTAAAAATAACAGTATGTAAAGATTCTTGCATATCATGTTAAGCTTCAATCTTGACAAAGTAATATGCTCTGATGAAGTTCATATGAAATAAGGACACTTAACAATTTGCAACCAATTCAAAAACAAAAAGCTGATTTTTACTTTTCCTATCTTGGGAAGAAAATGTTCAAATACTTGGCAGCAAATTCATCATTCATATACAATTATTTGATAACCATGAGACTTCTCAAAATCAGATAACTGACTTACACACTTTCTAACAAGGAAAACAGAAATTACATACTAAATAAACCTTCAAAATCAACTAGATGTAAGAAATAAACTAATTTGCAAACCACTATAATTCCTCTATGAAACAAAGAATAAAAATTTCCAACCACTGAGATAATCAATGATGAATTAGAATGACAGATAAAGCAGGTCTTAATTTAGTAGGTTTTCATTTCTCACCTTTAAATCAATTAAAATGAGTTATTATAATTAGAAAAATGAGGCTTAAAAATCAGGAACATCAAGTAGGAAAATACAAAGCAAAAATCATTTTGCAAGAATATCTACAAACCAAAAACCATGACAGGCAAACATTTAACCTCAAGGGATGCTAACTCACATTCAAACTTTATGCATTTAAAAATCCTTTAAACATGTTCATCAATGGCCATTATAGCAATTGGTTTTTAGATTTGTCTCATATCTAATTAAAAGCTACTAATACAACTGGCAGTAGCTATGGTTTAGATTTTATTAAAGAATTTTACTCAAAAACATCAATAGTAAAGAAAAACTAAGAATATTTAACACAAGATAGTAATTAAAAATGATTTCATCTGAGTCTAAGTATTACTAAAATAACTTTAAATTTGATTTCTTACCATGGAAGTAGTCCTTACACAGTTCACATTGTAACATTCCTTCAGTAAATTCTTTCTGGCATATACAGTATGTTGCATTACCAGTATCATTAGCACGTTTAGCCAAATTACCTTTTCTTAATGCTTTCATCAGTTCTACTTCTCTGTTTTCAACATTCTGAAAATAAATTTGTCAAGGGAATCCAACAATTAGCAACCATTATAAATTATTTTTCTCAGTGTTATATTAATGTAAAGACCCTCCATCTAAGAAATTCTAACTTCTACATTAACGGATGAACTACTACCATACAAATAAAAATATTTTGAATCCATTAATAGCAATGCCCAGATTTCTAATGCATGGTAAATGAAATAACTAACCTTAAAAGAAGTAACAAGATCCTCAGGTGATAGTGGTTCATCAACTGGTACTAGAGATGGACTGCATGGTGATGAATCCTTATCATCTTTATTACGTCTTTTCCTTGAACGAAATGTGCTGATTCCAACTTTTGTCCTCGGACATAAGGCCTATTGAATAAGAAAGATAAACCAGTGATTGATATCACTTTAGCAACTGAATCCAAAGAAAACAAGATAAGTATATTTCTATCAAAGAATGTGGAGCACTGACTTTTCCACCTGAGCAATTTAAGGAAGTTAAGATGGAAAGCCAATTGAACAAACAGCCAGCAGCAGTAAACTTGAAGAGTGAATTCACTAGAGTAATAATGACTCAGAACTTAAGATGAACTTGTGAATGAAACATGCAGTGAATAAATTGAATATCTTGTTAAGCTATGAAACAACATGTGACTAAACAATATAGTTCACTTATTATTATTGACAATTTGCCATCTCTTAAACATATTCTTCAGTGAAATGCCCCCCTGCCACATGCCAAAAGGCGGCTTGCAGGGTATTTATGTATGAAATAAATTTTCACTAACTTAGGTTAAGAACATTGCAATCAGAGATAATAATCACTATTAACTAAGCATTATTGTAAAGGGAATAAATGACTTTTTTGTGAAAAAAATATCTCACCTCAAGAAGTGTGTAATGAGCATGCTTCCTTAGAAACGTTGTCTCAGCTTTGTCAAGCCATAGTTTTGCTCGGTTCATCAGAATATCCATTTCCCTTATGACATCAAGTTTAATGGGCATGGGTCTTCCCTCAATTGCTAACTTTTCAATAGTTTGCAAGTAAGGGTAGTATGGAGAAATCTATATAAAAAGTTCAATATTTAGATGAGTGATATTTGTTACAATTAAAATTCTCGTATCGTAAGGGTAAAATGGGAACATTTTCACAGGAACATCTAAAACTTAAGCCAAAAGGCATAATGATTTCCAAGAGGATAACTTAATTTAAAATTAGTGAAATAGTTTAAGTAATTAAATTTAATTTCCTTCCTCAAATTTCAGTGTTTTTCACCCTTTGGCAGATTCTACCTTCAGAAAAGGACTTAATTGGATACATACTTCTACAGAAAANACTTCAAATAAAATAATTTCACTATTTTCTGAGAAACTTTCCCGCTGGAAGTTTTTTCCAAAGCAAATAAGACGGAAGATAGCCAGCATGTCCTTTCTTCAATGCATTTTACCAAAAATTCTCGACTTCCCCTACGATTTCTGTTAAATACGTGATTGGGCCCCTTCTTTCCTTGATATACATAAACGACTTCAGCCACGAAATCGATAGTAAAGTGAGGATATTCGCGGATGAAACAGTTATATATAGAAAAACATCAAGCGAGGAAGACCAGGAATCCCTGACGGGAGGTTTTTGGAGGGAACGGGAGGTTTTTGGAGGGTACGGGAGGTTTTTGGAGGGTTTTTCCTCCCGTCCTAGGGCGAATGCCAGGCAATCCTATTTTTTCATGTAATGTTCCCCCTCCAACGCTGCCACCTGGTCAGAAGGCCAAATTGCAGTGTAAATTTAAATAATAATAAATAATATCATTAGAAATTGAAACTGCAATATTTTTCCACATTTCTCATCCATGACAAAAAATTGATATAATGTAAATCATGCATGTATGTCAGTGGCGTAGCCAGGGGGTCCATGTAGTCTGGACCCCCCCTTAGGTCCTGACTGATGGCTGACTTTGAAACACTTCTACTTTCTCATATGTTGGTACTTGCAATTTATTTATCATAAATATACTCCTGTAATTAGTTAAAGACTAAATGAAAGAACTGTGAAGAAAGGATAATATAGAAATAAAGCAATTCATTTTTTTAAATAACTTTTTTTTGTATACTAACTACCAGTGGCATAGCCAGGATCTGATTATGTAGGTTTTCGACTCACCCTTAGAACCCAGATTCCCCTCTCAGATCCTGGCTAACAGCTAATCATAATTAAAGATTTCTAATGAACCATTACAAATGCTTCTATTTTCTTGTTAGTTGTTTCCTGTGATGTGTTCATTGGAATTAGAAATTCTGAATTTATAGAGATCTAGCTCATCTTCAATCAACTATCTTTATCCTACCATTGATTTTACACGAACTTAAATTCCAAAGAGTTATTACAGGAAAGTGCTATAGTTTTGCTGCACTTAAAGAAGAACTGGAAGCCAAAGTTATGGAAGTCGTGAAGCCAGCAGCAGAAGAAGTGGCAAGCACACCAAAAAGACCAAAAGATAGAAAGTTCGGAAAGAAAACTCACTAAATGATTAAACGCTGACAGAAATTGAAGAATTCCGGCACACCAAGGGATGATATTGAATATACCAAGCTTTTCAAGTGTATCAGAAGGGCAATTAAGGAAGACGTAAGGAATTTCAACAAAAGAGTTGTGCAAGAGGCTTATATAACAACACGAGCATAAAGAAGGCCAGACAATGCCTACCAATTGGTAAGAAACATATCCTAGAAGTAAAGAAAGAAGATGGCAGAAAAACTTCAAATAGACAAGCAATACTGAGGACAGAAGCAGAATACTTCACCAACTTATACAAGGAGACAGAAAATGTTGAAGAGGAGAACCAAGAAGAACAGCAAAACTCACACAATCCCCCTTCTATTCTTCTGAAAGAAATAGTATAGGCCATCAAAAGGATGAAGAATGGAAAGGCAGGAGGAGCATATGGAGCTTTGGTGAAATATCTGAAACTTGGTAACAGAGATTGCTCCCCTTTTAGCACAATTATTCACTAATTGCCTTAAACAACTGAGAATTCCCATGGACTGGAATAATACAAGAATCATCCTCTTGCACAAGAAAGAAAGCAGGGAAGATTTGATAATTCTGTATGAAGAAACAGAGGAATTCAGTATTCAGAAGGGAGTTAGACAAGGTGACTGCCTTTCACCATTCTTTTTAAAGCTGTTCTGGAAGAAGTTTTGAAAACCTTAACACAATTATTTGGAGGAAATACTGCATTAATGATATAAAAAAGTAGCATGAATCAAAAGATGCTATTGCAAAAATGGGGAAAATTGTAAGTATGAAAAACTTGAATCTGCATGAAGTAAAGACTCCCTTCCATCTACATTCACCAACATGGAAAGAGACTTCTTGGGATGCAAGTATAAATAGTCTAAAACTCAGATCACACATCAAGCTGTAAATAGCTCAGAAAATATATGCTTGCTCTAGATATAAGAATACAAAGAATCTCTTTCCCTTGTAATACATCAGAAAACATCACTCATGAGACATTAATGGTGAATACCCGAAGATCCTTCCATCTAGCTCCCAATTTTTTACACAAATTTTCAACTATATATGAAAATTAAGTATGAGAAAATGACTACTAAAACTTCCTGTAATAAATTTTCAGACTAACTTTCTCCTTCATGAAGAATATTTTACCAATCATCTCTACCCATTCTACTAAGGAGAAATCAAACAAAATATATTTAGTTGTTCAACTTAAGTTAAGGAAACAAAAACCACAACAAAAAACAAAGAAAATTAAAGAAATAACTAGCTGCAAGAAAAAGCTAATATTTATCTTGTAAATGAATCTGAAAAGAAAAACAGTTTAAACTACAGCAGCATCTGAACTAGACACACTAATAAAGATGGCCACAACCATTTCCTTTGTATTTAATACAATGCTTAAGGCTAACAAAAATATGCTGTTAGAGGAACAGGGGTCAAAGAAAATTTGCCAATGTGACAACATTTAAAAATGTACCAAAATAACAACCAACCTTTATATCATTGACTTTTGAAAACCAAGCTTTTGCTTCCTTCACCACTTCTTCAAGAGCCTTCTTTTTGGGTAAAAATCCTTTAATATTATTTGCTTCCCTCAAGAGGGCTTCCAGATAAGCTAACCTCTGCTTGGACCTGAAAAATTTTTAAAGTAATTTGAAACTGCTCATGCACTTCAATGCACACATCAAGGAATTTTTTAAGTTAATGACACATACTCATCTTCCAGACATGCAGTAACTTTCTTTTCCCAGTTTTCCATTTTTGTGAGACGCTCTTGTAATTTAGACATAACTCCCTCAAGATGGGGATGTGGAGGCAACTGACTGCCTGCAGCAATGATGACTTTGATAGCTTCAAGTGTAGGTAAAGTGCCTTCTCTATCAACATTCTTCACTTCATCCAACCAGTTCACTTGTTCAAGTTTCTAGAAACAAAAAATGCACATCAAGCACTTATGTTTTGAATTAAAGTTTATTGAAATTAACGATAAAAACATCTTTTAACAACCTTAAATTAAAATTCAAACTTTGGAATGAACTATGAAAGAACAACTAATGAGCAACAATCACATTAATAGTTTTGCTGAATTAGGAGAAACATAATTACAAAAGTAATACCAAACTCTGTTAATATAGTCCAGTCGAAAACTTATGATTTTGCACTGTTTTTTTTGTCAGGACAAGTCACTTCCCAACCCAAAGAAAACGGTGGATAATGAGCAATTAGACCAAAGGGTTAGATATATAGTTTCTACTCATGCATTCCACTGCCTATGGGTCTTAAACCTCTGTTACAGGCAGACAGGGGGCACTAAGTTTCAACTAGACTATACTACAAGGGAAATTGTTGTTCATTCAAACTTTGGCTTTATTAATTTCAGCAAAAATCATTCCAAGTTATTACTATTTTATTTTTCTTTAAGAGGCAGGAATAAAGATAAAACTTAAATATTCAAATTTCTTATATTATGTTCTTTACTTGTGAAAAAACAAACTTTTTTTAAGTAGTTAATTTATTTAATATTTGGCTGCAATGCAGTCAGTGCACCCAGTGGCAATGGTCTCTTTATGAGAAATGGATAAAAGATTTATTAAAAGACTATTTGCATAAAAACATTAAAAAAAATTAAAAAATCATTTCTTGCACCTGCTTACTGAAAAAACCAACATAACCAAGAGCATAATAAGAACATAACCAAGTTCTCTAACTTACTTGTTTCAGTTTCCGGAATTCTGGAAGCTCTATTGGAGTGAAGCTCATGGTGTTTATGCACTTTTCAAGCTCTTTACAGTCAGGATGCTCTTCATTAAGTAACTTCCTGCTTTCCTGCTGAATTTTCAAAGTCTGCTCTAGGGTTTCAAGAATTATGTTGGAGTTCACTATTTCGCATGGTAAATTATTTAGGTCATCAACAACTTCTTGGAAACATTCTAGACTTATTTGATTAAGGTACTTTCCAACTCTGAAACACAACAAATAAGAAAGGCAATTACATTTAGAACTACTTTAACTACAACTGTGTGCAATAATAAATAAAAAGAACATTCTATTATTATAGAAATCATTCCTACTTATCTTCATGTGAATCAGTATTTAATTTAGAACAGAGATGTTACAAAATACTTATAATATTTGACAAGAAAGCAATTTTAACATGTTCGCTGCCCAACAGAAATGTAAAGTCCACCCATTTCCAATGTAAAAAAAATATGGAACTATCCGAAGGCCAAAAGAAAGAGGGAGGCTAAACAAAGAGGCCCAGTGGATGTGAGTGCATAGGAAACTGAAGCCTGTGTGTGGCCACTATAGTGGAAATGGGCCTCCTGCAGGTGGCCTCCGCTATAGTGGCCATTGGTACCCCATGGGAAATTTCAGTAAATCAGACTTTCCCTACAGGAAAGAAATTTCAGCCAATCAGATGCAAAATGTTTTGAGATATTCACATGGGGAGGCCCATGGCCACTATAATGTTAAAACATTTTGCATCAAAAAATAGCTAAAATAAATCAACTATAATGATCAAGTAACTCTGCTGTATTTCTTAGTAATATCTGATTGACTGAAATTTCTTTCAAGTAATCTGAATAAAGCACACCAGTAAATGAAGCAAATTTAGTAACCACAAGTCTCACCTCAACTTATCTCTTAAATCCATTATTACTTCTGCCTTAGCTAATGCCCTTTTCAAACGCTGGAAGGTAGCATCGGATGGGTACTGCCCTTGTATTGCTTCTTGCAGCAACGCCGTCAATGTAGAGATGTCTAAAAAATATTTTCAAAGTAAATGAAAGAGAAACTCTGGACAAAATATGCTACCTCCATGAAAATGGACTCCCTCCAAAAATTCTAGAAGGAAAAGCAATTTGGATGTTGGATGACAAGCAAGCTTTTAATAATGAAATGAAAAGCAAGGGGCTGAAATGGCAAAATTTAATCAGAGAGAGCAATAGTGTTGATGTAATTTAGTGCACCTTATCATATTTTAATGTCATAAAGCACAACATAACATAACACACACATCTAACATCAAAATGAATAAGGGGATACTCATAAATTATTTCTCAGCAACCAAAAAAGCAGAGACCAAAATATAGTATGCTTTGCTCAAATAGTAATAATATCCAAGCAGGAAAAAATATGCCCGAAAAAAGCAATTTTGGTGTATTATTTGTGCAGTGGACTATTCCTGAGACCCAGACAATTTCAAGGTACATAATCATCCAACATCACATATAACCTCAAAAGAAGCATTAACTAAGGGTGACTACCTTGTTTTTCTCCAGGCGTTTCCAAGATTTTCTTAGTTTTCAAATGCCAAGCTGTGAACCCTTGGAATCTTTCTCTTAAACTTTGGAGCATTTCAATGAATTCATGTGATTTATATCGATACCTGCAATGAGGAATAAAATATTTAAACATTTTAAAATCTTTCTGTATGTATTTCGATGATTTATGTACCATATTTACCCAAATACGAGATGCCTCAAATACAAAATGATCCTATACTCTCAGTCCTTCTGATTAAGAAAGACTGGTTTTTCATCTAACCAATAGATTATTAGTTCTTCAGTCATCCATGGAGTTTCATTACATTTAAACACTATCCCACTCATCATCATCTCTTTTGCAAGATTGTATGTTACGTTAATGGAAAATAACAAAATATTCAATGTATCTGGCATGATGTGTAAATGACACACAGTCATCATAGTGTCAATATTTTTAACAGAAAGTGAGCATGTGGAACAAAATTTTCAAAGAATTCAAAATGTATGTACTTAGAATATAGTCTTCTCAATTTTTAGTAAAATCTCTTGAAAAAGTTAAAACATGCTGTTCATATGTACATGTGAACTTTAAGACTTTATATACTGGGCGGAATTTTACTATACATAAAAAATAATTGCTCTACCTACATTAAAAAAATTATTCTTGAGTTTGCAAATCTACGATGACTCCACATTTTTCTGAGACAAAATTAGGAAAAGAAACATCATCTTACATCCAGATAAATGTAGTGATATTCCCTTGAATCCCAACTAACATAAATCCTTAAAAATTGACAATCTAAATAAATTAAATGATTTGTAACAAGAAGAAATTGAAACTTAACAGAGCCAATTCCACCTTTATTTAGCTAATCCATCCTGTAGAGCCAAAGTGAAGCATTGCCAGATTTTTCAAAATAAAATTTAGTTTTAATATCTAGACAAGAAAATTAAAGCTTAAAATATTTTATAACAACAACAGAAAAGTAAAAATTAAGCCAATAGTCTGCCATCCTTATAAGGAATATAGTCTAGACAGGAGGCATTTACAGTTTGTGATACTAGGTCTGAGCATCAACTCCCATGCCACTATATTGGATTTTCTAGACTGTTAGAACCTGCTACCAATCAATCCCAGAAGCTTCCCTATTTTTTCATGATGCTGGGTCAACATCGGTTGAGCACTTCAGGTAACATTTGTCAATTGATAAGTAGCACTGAGTACATTAAAATACATAAATGCAAAGTAAGTCTTTGACCAACCTTAGAATCAAATTCTCTGGAGGGCAGTCACACAGTTCTCGATAATGATGCAAGCACACAATTCTTTTCCCACTGCAGGGACATTTGATAGCAGAGAGAAAACAAGTCGTCTTACAAATTTCACACTGCCTTTCATCATCTGGAAGTAGCTCAAACCTACACAATTCAGACTTCTTAATACCCTGTATAAAGAAATAAAAAAAGATATAAACGAATCTTCAAACCCACTTCATACGTTTACTTACATATTGATGCAGAATATAAGCATGGTAAAATTTTAAAAACTTTACCAGATTAACACATTCACTGCCGCTGACTCAAATGTGCATCAAGCTAGACTTACTTGGCATGCCGTTGATGCATTTATGCATAATGGCTCTAGGGGTTATACCTTTGATTGAAATATTGGCTCCTGGGATACTATCACCACAATGCAGAAGCAGTAAATGTATTAAGTAAGAATTTAACACAAAACATAAAATACGAAGCCTAAGTTACTTTCAGGAATACCTGCAATATCTAAAGTCATCCAAAAACTGTGGTGTTAAAACAGAATAAGTTTAGGCTGTACCATTTCATAATTAATGAAACTACAATTACAGATAATAAGATAAGTAAGATAATAAATACATGGAAAATAAAAAAGGTAGAGAAATAAGGTAATGTAATAGCAATCAAAAAGTGAAATATGAACAACTGACAGTAGAGTCAATTCCTTACTCATCTTACGATTTATGTGCAAGGCTATTAAAAGTAAAAGGTAGAAATTACTATCTTCACTCATCTCCAAAGACATTTTTAACATATAGAGCAAATACTTAGCATNAGAAGCTTTTTTTTATAAGTTACACTCCAATGTGAAGCCTGCTACTTACCTTGGTCTTCCCTCATTACCACATTCGTCACATGATGAAGTGAGACACTTGTATAAGTTTTCTGCATCAAATGCATTGATCCACAGAAACAAAAGGTACTCTCAATTAAATAATCCAATAGATTTTAAGCTTCATGAGAATGACTGCAAATTCAGATATAACCTCAAAATTTATACAACTTTACTATTTTGTAGAATATGTACAGATTTGTTAGTAAATAGCGATTTTACGAAGAAGTTCCACCTATAGTGCATTCCACATTTATTTGACAATAATACACATGACATTTGCTGTTGCCAAACTTACTCACCATCTGGTTATCGTGCCAAATTGGAATTTTTTGCCATATTGCACAGCACCAAATTTGGGCGTGGGTTTTAGAAAAGGCACATCAAAAACCTCCTAGTTATTGTTTAGAAAAATGAAGGATTTATGAACAATGTTTTAAATATTTTGAAGAAGCATTTTATGCATCTTCCTTCTCACTCTCGATCTTACAAAATCATCGTAAATCACACATCTCGCATTTTTATACTGCAGCATAACATCCTCACTTTTTGATGGTGTCACTAATGATGCTTCTTTCCTTACCTTATAAATTGCCAACTGAGAGCACCCAGTGGCTTTTGTGGCTCCCTGCATGCCTTAGGAATGCCCACAGATTTAATTATTAAAAATATTATAGACAATTAGCAGTACACTGTTTCTCAATTTCTCCCCTTATTACCTTCTCTTTTCCTCAAAAATAGTGGTCATATGAAGTTAAAAACAAATTACTCAGGAATAAACTCTCTGGCAGACTTATCTAAAAGGCACACCACTTCTACACTCAAATAAATCCAAAGACAAACTAAATACTAACTGTCATCACTTTCCGAGAATAAAGATTGCACCATTTGGCCAGATGTTCTATGACTTAGCTGACCATAGCAGTTGCACCCTGAGTGCAGCTTGTTTGTTAACCCTAATTAGGGAGGCACATACCATTCTTTCTGCAGCAGAAATTTATTCCGTTATAAATATAGTTTCAGGTTTACCTTCTTTGGTAAGCTTTATTTTGAGAAAAATTTTCATTCGCAGAAGGCAAAATCTAATTTAGCTGAAATTTTTGGGATATAAAAAGACATTTCTTTTGGCAGAGGACTTTAGTTAAGGCTGAGTAACAAAAATATTGCAACATTTCTAAAAATAGAACAATTCATTAGTACCACATGAAAAATTTTAAAAAATTAAAAATTTAAAATCGCTGGTTCTTAGAGAACTTAGGGAATACCCAAAAATTTCACAAAGGCAGACATCATTAAAAATTACTGAATTTAAGTGTAACACCTGGAGGGAATAGCTTAAGAGTTTCAGTAGTATCTATGATTCTCCTAGAATAAAGGTTGCCATAATTTTTCAAGTTTTCTTTGCTCCACTTAATAAGGGGGCATTTTCCATGACAAGATTTACACCATAACTACAATACCTATTTGGCCCTACATTAAGTTTGTTTAGACTCAAGTAGGCCTCTGATGAATATCCTCAAGGATAAAGAATTTTTTCTCCCTGCTATTTATCATAAAAGTGAAAACAACCAATAAGTGGTCCTCTATGGGACCACCTGTACCCTCGAGATGAAAGGTATCGCAACCTGTCATTTGTCTCAGCTTTAAACTTTCTGCTCTCTGGTCTCAAATTACATTTTTGGGAGTTTTTTATTATAATTATCATCTTTTTTGATGGCTGTACTTATATGTATTGTTTCTGAAGATTTGTTTGTTGAGAAGAAAATAATAGGCATTTACAGACAATTTTGTTCACGAGCTTGCATTTAGATAAAGAAATTGAAGGAGAAAAAGTCTTCCACAGCTGGGACTACAACCCGGGTCTCCCACTTTCTGGGCAGGTCCTCTGTCCTCTAAGCTACCAAGACAGAATGATCCCTCCTGAGTGAAGCAGCTGCTTCATTTTTGCTGAAAATGTCTTTACAACAGTTGTGGTTTTATTATATTTTTCAACTTTATTGAAGTTTAGAGAAAAATCAACATATGGCAGTAATTTGGTTAAAATTATAGCTATTTTATGATAGTTAAGTTGATTTGCTTTGGACTTGGTATATGCAAATCTGTTCCAGGTGTTCACTTTGTTCATCTAACTTGAAGATAAGATATATTGCTATTGTTCCTATTTTAGTTAATATGTTTAATTATTTATTTGTATATGANACTTAAAACAACAATTTTCAGTTGAAAGAAAATGAGATGTAAGATGCAAAATCATCACCCATATTACTCTTCAGAATTTAAATTTCCTTAGGACCTTGAAATAGGAGTATATCAACTCGAAAATGTTATTGTTCTTATGAAAAGTTACTATTAGAAGATTTAGGATGTCGTATTTCTTTGTATAGCAAATCAAAGAATACTAAGGATGATTTTCCCTCCATTGTACATAATTATCATACATTCAGAAATGGTTTATGTACAATGAGGAAGTTGAGCCCTTAAAAGACAACTTCCAGTATGACTAAGAAAAAATTACGGAGCATAATATTATATAATTCCTTGGTAAACACACATACATTAAAAAACAGCAAAAAATAATAGAAGCAGAATAGCTATGGGTCATTTATAATTAAAAACCAGGAATTAGGATTCACTGACTAACAAATGCAGGTTTCACTCTGGAAAACTGAGTATTTTATTTACTTACTGGATCAACATATTTGGCCTTTTTCCCTCTTGTTTTTCCCTTGTTCTCAACTTTAACTTTTGTAAACCCAGCCATTTTTGGGCCAGCACCAACAAATTCTAGTCTTTTAAGTTCTTTATTTTTTGGAGGAGAGGAACACTTAGATGAGGGATCCTGCAAAATATTTAACATAAGTTCAAAATTAGAGTAAAATTAAGGCAGTAAGACATAAGCATTAGGAGAGCAAATTATTTACCCAATGAACCAATCAGAATAACTAAATAAACTTGTCAACAAAAAATGGTGTTTCATTGAGTTTGAGTGATAAAAGAAATACTTAATGATGTCTTACAGAGAGACGTTTTGAGCTTCTGGTAGGTTGTATGCGTGACGGAATCTGCCGTTTTCCTCCAGTAGGCTTGTATTCTCTATCATCTTGTAATCTTTTCCCTTTCATTATTTTCCCAAGTAAGCTCTCATTTTCAGGATTCAATGAACATGATTCCCCAAGTTCTTGCTGCCGCTCTACATCATCAATTAGCTCCTGCTTTATTTCCAAACTTATGTCCATATTTTCTAAATCAGCTTCATCGTAAGAATTTTCTTTTTGACAGACACTACCGTCATCCTGATCATCGTCCAAAAAATCTTCCTCTTTAACAGATTGGGGCAAATTTTCATCCTTGAAAAGAAACACCCTCATATATAGCACCACTGCAAGAATATCTTAAAATGTACTTTCTTTACTATTGCGAAACAAAACACATTTGGTTAAATTTGGGCAAAACATTTGAATCGAACATCATTTTCACCCTACACTGTTAGTAAAAGGAAGTTTGGCAATGGAATACTGTCATTAGAGAAATTCAAGTTTCTGATAACGGTTTGAAAAAGAAAATCTGGCACTGTATTGGTGTACCCCAGTGTATAGTATAATTGCTGTAGAAGTGGCAGCACAAGGCCCCAAGATACATTTAATTCCTATAGCATTATTTTTCATGGAAATTCCTTCCAGATTCATATAATTAATATTACATATATAACCAATTGCTATTAATACATATATATTTATTTATTTATTCACCATCAACCACCCAATCTCCACTGCTGCTTGTGGGGGTTCCTTCTGAACTGATCAAACCCCATTTGAATGAGCCTGGGTTCAGAAGATCCGAAAGGGATCAACTGCAGGGCTCATGCTGCCATCCAACAACCCAAATAAATTTCCAGGATTAGTTATAACGGGAACCGACCCAGCTGGAAACGTAATCCATGCCACAATATTTTTGCATAATTTGCTACATTTTTAATTAATTTACTATTCCTAAGTGAAATAAGAAATATCTTAAGAATTCTATACAAGATAATCTAGATAAAAATACTCTACATATATTACAGAAAAATACATGGAAAATATAGCGAGAAGCTTCTCCAATTATCATATAAATTAAAAATAATTTCAACATGCATATAATAATGAATAGATACTCACCAATGCAAATAGTTTATTGAATAACTCCAGTGATCCTCATTATGCCAACAAAATGTTGAAAAGCACATTCCCACATACATCCAAGGTACCTTCATACCAGATATATTGGCATTGATGTGACTTAAAACAGACCGCTGAAGTACTGGCATGTTATTCAAGTTCCAACCAGACTGTACATACTCCTGAAAAACAAGGTTACTTGATTATGTAGGAAACAAGCAAGAGAAACATATGCTTGAAATAAGAAAAATTAAAATACCCTTTCACAAGGAAGTAGCTCTGAATGATTCACAGTGGGAAAACCAGACCCAAGATCCATAGTATGTAGGTCTGCACCATAAAGAACAGTAACATCATGGTCAATAGATGACACCAACTTCCAAAATTCGCTTTCCACGTGATGAGTTTCAACATGCTGAAATAAAACACAGAAAATGTTAGAGGAGGTTAGTATTGAACTCCCATTAAACCACATAATTATATTTGAGTTCACAAAAAAGATCATCAGTCAGAATTCGGAAATGATCTTGGATATCCTTAGACTGCAGGACCTATAAACATAATTTCAGTAGACCAGGTATTCTGTACCAGCTCAATACACTGGTGTACCACAATGTAAGCCTGTATCTGGTAATTTTATCACTAAAGAGACATTCAACTATGGAAATGTCTGCTATAGGCTACCTGATATAGAGAATTCAAAAAAATAATTTTAGTCAGCTGATAATGCATATAATGGCTAGAGAAGCTTTTTTTTATAAGTTACACTCCAATGTGAAGCCTGCTACTTACCTTGGTCTTCCCTCATTACCACATTCGTCACATGATGAAGTGAGACACTTGTATAAGTTTTCTGCATCAAATGCATTGATCCACAGAAACAAAAGGTACTCTCAATTAAATAATCCAATAGATTTTAAGCTTCATGAGAATGACTGCAAATTCAGATATAACCTCAAAATTTATACAACTTAACAACAGAGAATAAATTTCATCAGATGTAGCATGTAGCCCTTTCTGGAGGCAATGACTAAAAACTTATTTGATAGTTAGAGATAAATTTACATAATTCATGAAAAAGGTTAAATAACAATGTTGTCTTAGTTGAAAAAATTTAAGTCTAAAGAGATACCTTATGTAATAACCCCATATCTATGTATACACACAGCCATGCCCAGATATTGAGCCTTGGGCCAGTGTTAATGAGGTAATTTGCTAATCCCAAAGTCAGTGAGGCAAACAAATTTAAACATAAGCAAGCAATGATGAATGAAACAAATAATAGACCACTTACATGTACAGGCTTGTGGAAGTAATTGCTCTTGAACTCATCAGCCATGGCACCAAATTCCTGAAGAGTAAATGTACGCTTGGACTGAGCAAATCCATATGGTTCTGTGGGTTTATCAACAACAACAGCAACACACTTAGGACATCTCCAATCACCTGATGAAAGAAGCATTAGGACTAGATAGGACTAAGTAAATTCAGAATCACTTAAATATAGATGACAAAATATCAGTTAGACATGTACCTTTTGGAACCGAGTTCAGAGACGGAATCAAGCAGAAGGTATGATAGCTATCATCACAGCCATCACATAAGAGCAAAGAGGCCTCTCTGTCACCACGACCACAGTTAACACAGACATACTTTGCCAGCTAAATAGAGGAAAAAAGAAACTCAATCATGTGCCTTGAAAATTGAAGGTCAGTTATGAGAACAGAAACATAGGGGCCAACACTATTTCAAAGGACAGATAATATACTCCTTTTCTACTCAAAAAATAGAGCCAAAGCTTACATTAGACACCTAATAAGAAATAAAACTACCATTCTTAGACTTAACTTTTCATATTATGTAATTCAAACACTTGAGTCCCAGTTTAATTAGAAATTTCGAGGACATATAAAGGAATCTGATCAGTAATAAGATTCAGTGACTTTATATTAACCCTTCATTGGCCTAAATTAATGAAATAATCAGTTGAAGCAATTTAGATATTCTAAAAAGTAGATGGACTAGAGTTGACTTGTTCAATCATGATAGGTAGTAAACAACATAATAATAAGGCCAATATTTAGGAAAACACCTCAAGCACCATTCACAAATAAAATTCTTTCAGATACATCACTAACTTAAGATGACTAAAAATGATCCAGGTAGTAACCAGAGATCATGTATGAATAGAGCACTGTACACAAGTCAAAAGTTATACAAATGTCCGGGACAAAGACTGAACTGTTACTACAAATCTGAATTATTATCATTTATTTAAAAAAAACAGGAATCCCCAATTATATCAGTTTAAATTATTTTGATGATCACAGACATAAATAACGAACACAAACATTCATGCCCAAGCCCAGAAAAATCCATTTAGCCGGAACTTGAACCCAAGACCTTGGAGTTAGAAGGCTAGCGCAGCAACCATTCTGCCACCGAGGGTGGCTAACAGAATAACAAAAAATGGAGTAAAGTTGTAAAGCTCTTGCATTTGTATTTCATGGGTTTTTTATGTGAGGCATAAATATTAGTCAACTATAGCCAAATATACATCTATACCCTGAGTAAGAATCCTAGACCTCAAAACCTTTAGGATAAACCCCTTTAAAGCAGCTATATTTAATCCCTTTTCATGATACCCAAAAAAGGAAAACTTTTACTGTCTTGAGCCATTTTATAATTAAATAAAGAGAAAATTATCTCACTTTGAAGTCTTTTGATACCAATTCTAAACTTACTACATATTGGGTTACTCCAGAGTCTCCTATGGTACTACATCCCTGAGATTCCTAAGTGAAATAAGAAATATCTTAAGAATTCTATACAAGATAATCTAGATAAAAATACTCTACATATATTACAAACAAAAAAGACCATTTAAAATAGGCAGTTTTAAAATGAATGCATACTGAATTAACTTGTTTTTATTTTCTTAACAAAAACTAAAGTCTGTTAAAAAACACCTTTTAGCTTCATGATGCACGAGGAATAGTAACTAGTGCAACCAACATCTCTAAATAAAAAAATCTTGAACGACTCAGACTTCAATGAGGGAATTTTAATAGAGAAATAAGGAAAATAAATTCTCATTTTAACAGGATATAAATACACATCAATTAAGCTGGTGGAATTCCTCCAAACCAAAACACAATGTGTTTCTGACAGAATGGAAGTATCTGTTTAGATTAAGTATTACAGATTACAGTATTTATCTTCATATACCATGCATCAGTTACACGCCATAATTTCAAGATAAGAATTTTGTTCAAAATTATAAGTTTAATACAAAAGAATTAGAACTCCAAATTTTGTGTATAATATNAACTGATAATTATTTAAATGTTTTAAATAAAAGATTTGAATAGAAGTTTCACTTATTCATTTCAAATAACTCAAAATTAGATCCCTCTTCCCAATGTTATCAAATGTATGGGCTATCTTCACATTATTTACAGTAAAAACTATTTTCAAATGGATGTTTACATTACCTCAAGTTCATTTAATTTCTGGATTCTAGGGCTGAAGGTCAGCTTATCTGCATTGACTGCAAAAGGCGGTTGCCAATCCTGCAAATGAAACAGTAGGAAATCACTAAGGAAAGGCATTAAGAAACTTTTTACTTGAATGTAAATTTTTTGGTAAAATGTTAAATACTTCAACAAAAAGTTATCTTACTATATGCAAACAATACCACAAAATGGCCATTCTTACCTTATTGTCTGATAACAAATAACTGATCTCTAAAGTAGCCATATAGGGAATTTTTTCAACATAAAACTAAATATATTTCTCCATTACAACCAGAGTATTATGAGTACACATTACATTTGTATAGACCAGGGGTGGCAAACCAATGACATGAATGACCAAAATAGCATGAATGAACAAATCACATGAATGACCAGAGAATTATTTTGGACCTCTGATGGTGCTATTCTTACCATGCATTCTTTACTTAAAAGCAAAGTCCCAGAGTAAATAAATGTACTCTATTCATTAAAAAATTGACTATTTACATCAATTACAACATTTCATTCCTATATTTGATGTAATGAACTAAAAATATCAGCATCCCATACAACGGTTTAGCATCACATTACCATGAAACTCCCTTGCATTTATCAAATATAGCACTATTGCTGCAAAAGTTTCACCATTTCTGGTGACAATATTATATAAAGTGGGCTCGAAGGTTTCCGAGGCGATCTGATGTTCTCTGCATTCTTTCAGGTTCCACCATGATCGTACACAACAGGTAATGACGATGTTTCCCCAGTGTTTCAGCTGGCTTCTTCAGGTTCTTTGACCTGAAGAAGCTGTTCGGTGGAAACCGAAAGAATGCAGAGAACATTATATAAAGTGTCTCGTGCAAAATATGCAGGTAAGCTGCTGCTGACTTCAGTCTTACATCACTCCCTGCTACAGCACATAAGAGGAATTACTTTCACTTTGACTAAATTCCCAACTGAAGAAGTTTTACTTAAGTGGTTATGTTTTTTCATAACAAGCATAGAACCTGCATACTTCTGCAACCTTAACCTACAAACTCTCATTCTGCAGGTTAAGTTTGCTAATGACAGTATTAAAAGCAAGAAATGCATTGAACTTCTACCACATAGTGTTACACTGTAGTACTTAGAAACTAGAACCTAATTAATTGACCACGGATGGTTGACAAAGCGAGGGAACAAACTCCATGCAACAATCAAGAAGTAAGTTCCACTTTTTGACAATTTTATGTAGTTTGTTCCCTTGCATTATTATGCCTCTGGTACTACTACCTGTGGTACTCATCTTTTAGAGGTTGATTCAAACTGCATTGTTTACCTGTAGGTTGCTAGTCAATAGCCTCAAATTCTTATTAAAGATTGACAGATGGACTGCCTTATGACAAGACTTAACCACTACACTGACAGAGCTAACCATAAAAGAAGCAGTTTTGGAGGGCTGAATTGACCTTTGAGATTTATACCACAGCTACTACAACAGAAAAAGAGATTACTACTAGAGATACTGGCTTTAGACTTGTAAAAGTTATTGCTTCACCTATGTAACAGGAATTCTATTCTGGCTACTGATCATGTTTGCTGTTCTGAATTTGGAGCCTTTGCTAGAATCACAGGCAAATCCATGTATACAATTAAGGAAATAAACTAGAAGAATCAAATTTATAGCCAGTCCGTAAATACTGTACTCATACTCAATTTATAAAAAAGATAAACCAATAATAAAGTGAAACCATAATTAATGTTGTGTGTTGTTTCACTTTGAGTTTATAGAAGCCAAATCCATCAAACCCTAACCTGCATGTCACAATTCAAAAAGTTATATCAATAAACGATAAAATATTGCCACTTACTGCCACATATCTTCTTGGAAATTCTTAACTGCTCAGTATCCTAACATAAAATTTTTTTATCCACAAAACACAGTCAGTCATGATTAATATCCAGATATGTACTTCAAGGTAGATATAGATAAAGTGTTTGTATTTAGGGAAAATGGTAAATCCTCACAAAATACATATATGTTAAACTTGCATGAAAAACAGACAGACAGACATATACTCCAATAATACATTAAGGACTACATCTATATCAGTGGACAAGGATGCCATGCAAGCCTTCTCCATAGTAATCCCACTTCTAATTAAAAATGATACAATAACTCAAAAATCAAAATCTAGTTAAAACACTTGAAAGTAGTTATCCGAACATGGTCAAATCCTCACAAGGCAGAAAAAAAGCAATAAATGAATTATTCATACTGAAGCTTACATGAATAACTCTGTAAGGCACACTGCAGGACTTCTAACAAAAAGAGTTTAAATACACACCAACTGAGAAAGTTTATGGCACAAACAAAGCTGATAAATTCTTTTCTCTTTAGTCTATGCTATCTCTTGAATTTGGACTTCTGCATAAAAGAAAGAAATTGTGCAATTCCTGTTCAGCCCAAAACTTAATTTTCTCTTATTCACTTTCTAAATCAGCTTCCCTTGTTCCCATATGTATAATGTAACAGAATGCCATGAGCTTTCACAGTTATTATACATGGGGAATAAATAAATATCACCCTAGGAAATTTGTATCAATAAAATCACAGATAAAAGCAAGGTTGGGAGGAATGATACTTACAGTAGAATTTGCCTTCTTATTTTCTTCAAATACATCGTACGGATAAAGTAATTTTTCATAGTGCCCTTTGATCAACGTTGCCTTGCCATCAGCATCCTTTATTCCCATTTCAGATGCTAGCTGAACCCAATTATCTGTCTCACACACTTTGGGAAACCCTCCTATAAATGAAAGGAGAAAAAAAAAATAACTAAACTGGAAATCAAAGTTAATAACAAACATGAAAACAATCAAATATTAATGTTATCAAATAATGGGTTAATTAACATTACATGGCACATTACAGGCATACCTCACACACAGGTATAATTCAGGTGTACCTCACTTTAAAAATCAGTTCAATCGATAGAGTAGTTCTTGAAGCTGAAGTTCTTAAGTGGAGTGCGATTAGACAAATTATATCCATGAATTAGAGTTGAATTATAATGTGAAAACATCCCAATAAAATCTTGCAAATAAGAATGATAAACCATAATGTTTTGTAAATGGCAGGAAAATGTCTAAAGCTATACAAAAGAAATAGGTTTATAGGGATTCATTTAAGATTTAATAACAAGATTTATATCCTTGCAGCAATAAAAAAATGGACTAATTCACCATTGCAGATGCAATATGGAAGAATCAAGAGCAAAAGCAAATTGAGGAGTGGAGGCGAAGTACGCTAAAACAAGAGAAATTTTTATGTATTATAAATATTACTAACAATTAAAGTAGAATATGATTGTAATTTTAAATTTTCTTATATACTGGCGTCACTTGGCCCACCAACCAAGTTGCAACAAATTATTAAATGAATTAAAGCAAGTTCTCACCACTGTTCCCTCAAATTCTTTCCATCTTTGGATAGCAATAAAATTACTGTGGGCACTTGGTATAAGGAGCTGTACTACTTTCACTAAGGAGGTGTTTTAAGTTGAATGTTATATTTGCCTTAATTTAAATAACCAAAATAACCATGTAATCCAACTATATAATTCATTATATGCAAAATTACATATGTATTTGTGAAAACTAAAGCTAAAGATTACCAATTTTTTCAATAAAAAGTGGATGCTCAAAAAATTATGTTGGCAGCCCTTAAAAACAATAGTGGGGCCACCCAGGAATGCAGCTTAGAGGGAACCATAGCCCTTCCCCAACTCTGCTCTTTCCACTTACTGTCCTAGTTTTTCAGGAATGTTATAGTCAGAGCCACGACCAACATATTTGCCACCCTGGTGCACACATAATTTGCTGCTGTAAAAAAGAGAACGTTGGAACACGGCTGTTTATGAATTAGAGGTTTAAAAAAACTTCATAAGCTGTCTTTCGGAAAGCAGAACTAGCGCTCAGATACAAACAGGAAGCTCTGGATTACTGATTTCTGGGAAGGGGCAATGATCATTTTGGACACAAAGCCTCCATCCTAAGGGGATCTCCACAAAGAAAGTGAAGTGGGTGCTCGAGTTTTTATCTTTCCTGAAGGTGTGTGTGGGTTTTCTTTATTGTGACGTCTGTAAGGAGGGTGAGGGCTCTTTCATTTTGGAGGTCGGTCAAGCCTTTATCTTGTGTGAAGGTGTGGGGTAGAGGAAGTGGGTGGGGTTTTTCATTATGAAGTCTGGAAGGAGGGTGAGGGTTCTTTCCTTCCTCTCTGAAGGTGGTTGAGGAGTGCGTATAGAGGGGAGTTCGGTATTAAGCCTAAATCGTTATCCATTAGCCAGCTTCTGTTTTGGTGAATGAGAATACTTTCACAAGCATCTAGTTAATTCTGTGACCATATTGCTGTAAGTGTTTCACCACGCTTGATTTGTTAATCTGGTTGTTTCTGAAGTGAGCTAAGTGTTCTTTAAATCTTGTTTCTAATTTCCGTTTACTTTGCCCAAGATAGACTTTGTCACAGTCTTAGCATGATATTTCATAGATTCCTAATTTATGTATTGATGGGTTGATATCTTTTGGATTGTGGAGAAGGTTGGATAGTTTGTTGTTGTTGACAAATACTGGGGTTAGGTCGAATTTTGAGAAAATGTTTCAATTTGTTGCTTGTCCCTGGCACATAGGGTAATTTTATGAAGTTATGTTTTTGTTTTGAGTTGAGATAAGGGTTGTGTGTTGTTTCACTTTGAGTTTATGTCTGTGTTTCTTAAGAATGTTATTAACCACGGATTTGTCGTATCCATTTTTTTGAGCGACATTTTTGATGCGGGATAATTCTTTCTTGAAATCTTTTTGTGATAGTGGTATTTTTCGAAGTCTGTTTATCATAGAGTGGAAGGGAGCTAATCTGTGTTATGTGGTGGTTTGAATCTTTTGGGATGTACATATCTGTGTGTGAAAGTATGCGGTATATGCTAAAATTCAGTTTGTTTAGTGTTCTATTAATTTTTAATTCAGTCATTTAGATAAATTATAAGTGGGAGAGTTTACTGAAGATATGATCAGTCTGAGTGGGATATCTTTTTTGTGTATTTTAGGGAGGCAGTACATCTTAGGTATTGTTGAGTTTGAGTTTTAGAGGATTGGTGATGAGGTTTCTACATTGCTTAAGAATTTCTTTTGTAGAAGTGACCATTTTGACCTCCAAACCTCTAATAGTAATTAGCTGCCCCTTAAAATTAAATAACAAAACCAAACATATCCTGATTTGCAGATAAAAATTATTTCGTAAGACTTTGAATAACCATTGTTTTATGACTTCGCTCTTCAGCTTATATTGGTCACAAAACATCAGTAACAATTAATTATGCACATTATGTATCCTGACAATGATTTTTCATTATAAGTAAATAGTTCACATTACTTTTGAATATGTTAGCAGCAACAGTCTCTGTTAGCGTCAACACACAAAGCAAACAAGGCAGGAAAGACTATGATCAAATATCTAGAAAATATACATTCCAAAACCTGAAGAGGATGTATTCTTGATACCTGAAAATCCTTCATTGATTCCAATTTTTCATTAAAATGCACTGCATAAATATTCCTTTCAAGTTATCCGAAATTCTTTACTCTAAATATTTGCCAATCCTTAATTTCACGTTATAATCTTTCCTAGATAAGTGTGTATCATAAGGAAAGCAACAAATATTGTTTTCGCAATGAAAGTAATTGTTGGTAATAGTAATCTCCTTCATTCCAGTCATACAGACCTGATGCTTCTACCTAAGAGTTAAGTGAGGCATACCTGTATGCCAGGCTATTGCCAAAATTTAAAAGTGAAATTACATAAATCACAATATATCTGTTACATTTAAAATTGAATCTTCACTAATTCTGAAAAACATAGTAGTATGCTATTATGCAAACTGAAATAGTAAGCCAAACTGTATATTCTCAAAGAAAGAGAAAACTTCAGATCACAAAAGAAATGTAATGGATTGTGAAGAAAATTAATACCACCAAAGAATGAAAAATGCTTCATGATGAAATATTTACCTTCTCTTTGAACTAATTTATGAAGGGAGAATAAATCCAGAATTTTCCCTTCAACAGTTGGTAGCTTTATAGCAGTCCCTTGCAGATACCAAAACTTAACTATTTTATCAAAGAACATAAGTTTTATTCTTGTAGTAGCCTAAAAGAAAATATTTAACAAGGAGTTAATATTATTTTTCATGATAAAGGTAACAAATTCATTTCCAAATTGACTAATAATACAATGTTGAGAAAATTCCAATAATGAAACTGACAAAATAAACATGAAACTCTTTGCAGCAACCTATATATTTATGTCATGTTTAATTCAAATAATTACCAAACTGATAATTATTTAAATGTTTTAAATAAAAGATTTGAATAGAAGTTTCACTTATTCATTTCAAATAACTCAAAATTAGATCCCTCTTCCCAATGTTATCAAATGTATGGGCTATCTTCACATTATTTACAGTAAAAACTATTTTCAAATGGATGTTTACATTACCTCAAGTTCATTTAATTTCTGGATTCTAGGGCTGAAGGTCAGCTTATCTGCATTGACTGCAAAAGGCGGTTGCCAATCCTGCAAATGAAACAGTAGGAAATCACTAAGGAAAGGCATTAAGAAACTTTTTACTTGAATGTAAATTTTTTGGTAAAATGTTAAATACTTCAACAAAAAGTTATCTTACTATATGCAAACAATACCACAAAATGGCCATTCTTACCTTATTGTCTGATAACAAATAACTGATCTCTAAAGTAGCCATATAGGGAATTTTTTCAACATAAAACTAAATATATTTCTCCATTACAACCAGAGTATTATGAGTACACATTACATTTGTATAGACCAGGGGTGGCAAACCAATGACATGAATGACCAAAATAGCATGAATGAACAAATCACATGAATGACCAGAGAATTATTTTGGACCTCTGATGGTGCTATTCTTACCATGCATTCTTTACTTAAAAGCAAAGTCCCAGAGTAAATAAATGTACTCTATTCATTAAAAAATTGACTATTTACATCAATTACAACATTTCATTCCTATATTTGATGTAATGAACTAAAAATATCAGCATCCCATACAACGGTTTAGCATCACATTACCATGAAACTCCCTTGCATTTATCAAATATAGCACTATTGCTGCAAAAGTTTCACCATTTCTGGTGACAATATTATATAAAGTGGGCTCGAAGGTTTCCGAGGCGATCTGATGTTCTCTGCATTCTTTCAGGTTCCACCATGATCGTACACAACAGGTAATGACGATGTTTCCCCAGTGTTTCAGCTGGCTTCTTCAGGTTCTTTGACCTGAAGAAGCTGTTCGGTGGAAACCGAAAGAATGCAGAGAACATTATATAAAGTGTCTCGTGCAAAATATGCAGGTAAGCTGCTGCTGACTTCAGTCTTACATCACTCCCTGCTACAGCACATAAGAGGAATTACTTTCACTTTGACTAAATTCCCAACTGAAGAAGTTTTACTTAAGTGGTTATGTTTTTTCATAACAAGCATAGAACCTGCATACTTCTGCAACCTTAACCTACAAACTCTCATTCTGCAGGTTAAGTTTGCTAATGACAGTATTAAAAGCAAGAAATGCATTGAACTTCTACCACATAGTGTTACACTGTAGTACTTAGAAACTAGAACCTAATTAATTGACCACGGATGGTTGACAAAGCGAGGGAACAAACTCCATGCAACAATCAAGAAGTAAGTTCCACTTTTTGACAATTTTATGTAGTTTGTTCCCTTGCATTATTATGCCTCTGGTACTACTACCTGTGGTACTCATCTTTTAGAGGTTGATTCAAACTGCATTGTTTACCTGTAGGTTGCTAGTCAATAGCCTCAAATTCTTATTAAAGATTGACAGATGGACTGCCTTATGACAAGACTTAACCACTACACTGACAGAGCTAACCATAAAAGAAGCAGTTTTGGAGGGCTGAATTGACCTTTGAGATTTATACCACAGCTACTACAACAGAAAAAGAGATTACTACTAGAGATACTGGCTTTAGACTTGTAAAAGTTATTGCTTCACCTATGTAACAGGAATTCTATTCTGGCTACTGATCATGTTTGCTGTTCTGAATTTGGAGCCTTTGCTAGAATCACAGGCAAATCCATGTATACAATTAAGGAAATAAACTAGAAGAATCAAATTTATAGCCAGTCCGTAAATACTGTACTCATACTCAATTTATAAAAAAGATAAACCAATAATAAAGTGAAACCATAATTAATGTAAATGAAAAATTGCTAATCCTTTAAAGAAACCTTCAATTAGACCTAACACTGGAACACCAACTATTGCCTAATTTAGGTACTATAAGTCTTTTGTTCCATTAATTTCACCATAATTTTGCTGCAAAATGCAAATTCTTTACCAACTCTAATTAACAAAATTAGATCATCATTAAAAAATCTTACTAATGTAACCATTGTGTGTTCATGTGAATGAGATCATTAATGACCTTTTGTGTACAGGAAACAAATCTTTCAGCAGCTTGCTTGGTTCCATTAAACAAATTATCACAGAAGGAGGAATGCTCCAAATTCTAACAACTGAAAGTATGATTTCCTTTCACTGAGGTATCATCATTAACAGTTATTAACCAAAGATTTCTGCAATGCGATGTTTTTCCAGTACTTGTCAAGCAAGCAACTGTATTTCTACATGAATAACTTCAATTCCTAGGTTGAGACAATTCTTTATTAATACACATTATTATTAGCCATTTAAAATTTGAAGAACGTGGAAGGCATACCCTTATCACTCAGGTTTATAACTTTTTCTTTTCTTAACAATTATTTTTTTTTCTGGTATGACACCAGGTAATTTATGTTCCACTCATAAGTTTGTATGTAAAACCACGGTTTCATAGCCATACATCTACTTTAACATACAAATTTGAGAACGCAGTAAGTGTGACTATGAAAGACAAAAGGAGGCGAGATTATGGCAAAGGCTAGAAGTTTTCAGCTCTTTGACTAAAGATTCGATAAACTGCCCAAAAGAACAAAAATATAAAATAAGCCGTAACACAAACTACAGAGCAAATGAAGCACTTCCAGAAGAGAGGAACGAGAAGCAGCAGTAATCATCTAAACGACATTGGAAAGTTCTTTTACCGTAATTCAAAATTTCAATTTTACTACAAAGTTCAAATTAATGAAAGTTTTTTTCATAATACTCAGAACTATTAGAAAACAGTCTTCTGTTATAACAAGTCAATCAGCATAAGGTTCTTTAATGCTTTTTTTCACACGTAAACTCTTACTATCTAGATAAGCCTTTAAAATTGTACACTTCTGTTACGCATTCATTTATTTATGCTTAAATATTTCATTTGAATCCTCGACCAACGAGAAACGCTGCTTCCGAATTGCCTATAAATGGTTTTACTCTTTAAGGGCTCCGCTCCATTTGATAGCCAGAAACGTACACGTGCACAATATTAACGAAATATTAGACCGAGGGCTTTCTTTAAAACTTAACTAGATATAAGGTGGCGTTTGTGCGTATATGTGAAACAACACGGGGAGTCGAAGTTCGGCTAATGATGTTTAGATTCCAAAGCAATAATCTCAGTTAACACTGACCACTGACGCAATTTAGTTATTCGAGTTTCTAAAAACTGCTGTTATTCTTCTACATTCATATATTTTTGCGTTGTAATCACTTTATAGACAACGCCCTGTAAGACGTGAATATCATTACTACTTCAATTTTTTTACTATTTATAAATTATTTCTAATTTAATTAAATAAGTTTTATGTACTAAAAATACATTTACTGTTGATGTCGTCATGTTATCTACAAAGTATTATGTCTCAATATCCTAACGTTCGACAATTCCACCAGTTTGAAAATTTGATTTCTATCAGCTCTTAGCTGCTTCACTCTTTTTTGCTTTCAACTACAGTTTTCTCCCCTTTCACTATGCTCCTTTAACTAATGTTTAACAATACTTGGACTACAAATCTAATTATTGAGAACACTTCCAAGGCCATGGCATGATTTTTCATTTTCGATATCCATCAAATGCTCCTGTAACAGACTGAGAATGTAGTTTTATGTTTATTTCAGAAATGACGAAATGTATCTGTAAACAAATACAGACCAAAGAAGATTAGCCACATTTAATCGTAAACAAACCGAAACCTGGGTTGAAATTCTAATAATTATCATTGCTCATTCAAGGGTATTGTGGTCTTCGGTATATTTGGCCAAAAGCGCAGATCAAAATTATACGTTACGTAACCCAAACACAAAAACTTCACGTGAGCATGAATACTATTTATACCATTAAAAACCAATAAACCATGGCGACTACAAATTCAAACCACTTCTAAAATTTTCACCATTTCTGGTAAGGTTGACAAGGATCTACTTCATCACCTGCATGAGTATCAAAGAATGATTTAGGTGAGCAGAAAATTCTTAAAAGAAATATGGCAGATATACTTTGAAACTTACTAAACGAGCTATAATTCTACAGTGAATATTTGTTACTTGATAAACATTCCCCCTGTACAAGAAATTTAAAAATCCATATGACCTTCTCACTTATGTCACCCAAGGCATTTTCACCGGAAAAAGTTTCCACGTAAGTGTTCGTCACTAACATTTAATACCGACATCACTAAATCCCCGGGAGAAAGACTCCAAAGTCTTCTAATATTCAAGATATTGATTCAATATTCTAATTAATATTGAATCAATCGTTTGCTTTCATAAATTAATTTTGTAATCAATTTAATCACGTAAAATGCAAGGCAAACTACCAATAAGCAAATAAGTCGATTTTAACAGCTTAAAATAAAATTGATATGTTCAAGCGTGACTTCGTGGAATGGACACAACATTTCCAAAGAAAAAGACTTCTTGGTAACTTCCACACAATTTTATATTTTTACGACGCGTTTCGTCAATGATTTCATTGACGAAACNATTTCATTGACGAAACGCGTCGTCGTAAAATAAAAAATTGTGTGGAAGTTACCAAGAAGTCTTTTTCTTCGGAAATGTTTTAACAGCTTGTTTTTATGTATTACTTCGTATTAATGAACACAGTTTACAATACTATAAACACATATGATTACCCAAATCATTTACTTAAGCAATGCAACAAAAATAGAGCAAACATGAAAGATATTATTAAACTGATACTGTCCATCAGAATATCACCACTACTATTTTTTTCTTTAACGGCGAAGTGGAAACAAATTGTTATATATTTCTGAAGGTAATGCAATAAAAATACAAATTTAGTCAATCAAAAGCATATATTAGCACGGTAGTATCTGTAAGGAAGTGACTGATTCAAACTGGGCAATACAGGCAACAGCGTCAAGACAACTAACGAGTAGAATAGTTCCACGGCCTATTAGATGTGAGGTATTGAAGTTTCTTCATTCTTGATTCCATTTATTTATAAATACCTAATCTATGATGTCCGAAAGGATACTGTATACATAGTTGAAGTATTCATTTGTCTTCAACGCCAACCTTTGCATTGGAGCGAGTTTTTTCCATATAAACGAAATCAAACTTTTCTTAAGGCCGTAAAGTTTTATGCAAACAGGAGGCATACATTGTATGAGAAAATTTTCTTTTATCCTTATCAATGAAAGAAATCCCCTATTTACTGCGCACAAAATTTCCTGAACGCGACATTACGGTACCACAGGAGGGAAGGAGCCGTTAAAGTTATGACCTGCTGCGGGTGATGATAATTTACAAGAACCGTGATGCCACGAATGAAAATAATAAGCGCACAATATTTGTCTTCACTTGCTGGCATTATTTACACGCTCACTGACGCCATGATGCAAACAAAACACTGCACTACTATCTTGTTCTAAAATCATCAACAAAGACATAATTACAAAAGTAACATTGTCTCCCTTACCCTGACGATGTTTGACTGTACTCTAAGAAGTAGCAATCAACATATCACAGGGGTGGCAATAAAATCTACACGGATAAGTGAACAAGCAGCCATTTTGAAAGTTACTCACTGCACGTACCAAGGTAAATATTTAATTGAAAACCAGGAAAACAAACACAATTCTATTCTATTCTATTATTAAAACATAGGAAAAAGTATGCTTAAAAGGCTCTTACATCTGGTGGAACGATCTTGCAGATACCAAATTTAGATGCAACGGGTCGTATACGATTTATGTATGCCAAAGGATCTTTAAATTCTTCAATAGTTGGTCGATAAACCAATGCTTCTGGCGGAGGCGTAAAATGTATTTTCTTCGAGGCTAGAGGAATTTTTTCTGCCATTTTCTTCACTTATAACTACTCAAGGCTAAAATGTTTCATGAAGGTTGCTTCAATGTATATACACAGCATACATCTTCTAAGATTATATTCCTTTGATTTTCACAAGAGTCGTCAGTATTTCTTCAGTCAGTCAGTAGTTCACTGTCACAGTACAATAACACCAGAAGAAAAACACACGTTCACAGATGACATTTATTTCACTTGCGACTGCTGACAAACACAACGTTACTAAAGCAACGAGCGCTTGCTGAGTCTGAACAAGTAAGAGCTACTATCTTTTGTTTTCCCTTTAATAAAACAGGCCCGCTGGCTAGCTGTGGGACTTATTAGCAACATATTAGGTTATTGAAATTGTGACGATATTTTTACAAATTTAGAGGATGAGAATAAAAGCTAAGGATTTTATATATTATCTTGAGAGAGGATAGTCGAATTTTATGCAACACTTCATTCTTTAATGTGGCATTGAAAGAAGCGAGTATCAACCAGGGGGGTGACAGTATATAGGAGTGAGAAAAAGGAGATTATGCCTCAGTCCATACATAGGTGTCTCTAGTAGTCTCATAGGGGCCCGTCTGCAACGGCTTCGTGTACATGGTATTTTTTTGTTTTTATTTTAGGTTTCGCTTCCGAAATAAATTTGGTGAAAGGGAAAATAATTAACAACAATCAGAAAGTACTTAAAAGAAGACATTTTATTAAACAAGATGGTAAATCTTTGATAGTGGTTCGTCAGCTCAAAAAACCACAGTTCAAACACCAATTATCGTAAGTTTCTAATTCATACACCGTTATTTAGAGCAAAGAATGCGCATTGAAGATATGAAATTTCATAACCCTGAAAACAATACTTTTTGAGATATTTGCTTACGAAAATCACTGTCTTCACGACTTCTTCGACGTTTTTTTCGCCATTTTTGTAGCTTCTCCGATCTACCGATAGTGCGATACTAACTAACTTCACATCGAAAATATACCATATACCCATATTCCGACAATCTTACAGGCGCGTGGAGTGAAACAGGGGTGCTAGGGTGGGACGGTAATAAGGCCGTATATTGCCGTTTTTTGTAACTTTAGGGGCGGTTTTTCGTTGACATCGGCGTAAGTAAACACCGATTTCTCGGGAAAATCGCGATAAATCACCATTTTTAGCAACGGAAGACTGTTCTGGTGACATGTTGGATGATCAAAAAATGGGAAAAAACCTTTCTATATTTTCCTCTCCTTTCCTTAATTTCCGTTGAATATTTTGGGCCATTCCTGTTTTTAAAGGTCTCTATCGCCTTTTTTTATACTGCGGTCTTGCTTGGCTTTCCCTGGGTTGGGTTGTGTGGCTTTCTTAGCTTTTTTAAACTATTATGTTTTCAATTCTTTATAATTTTTTTGCGTGTAGAGGTTATTTTTCGTCTCTATCGCCCTTTTCTTTAAATCTGCGGTTGGCTTGAGCAGGGTTGGGTTGGGTGGTGTGGCTTCCTTTGTTTTTTTAAACAATAATCTCTTCAATTCTCTACAATATTTTGCAGGGTTGAGGTTATTTTTCGTCACTATCGCCTTTTTTTCTGCGGATTGGGATGGGTTGCATTGGGTTGTGTGGCTTCCTTTGGTTTTTTAAACAACAATCTCTTAAATTCTCTATAATATTTGTCCGTGTAGAGGTTATTTTCAGTCACTATCGCCTTTTGTTTTCTGCGGTTTGGGTTGGGTTGAGCTGGGTAGGGTTGGGTTTGGTTGTGTGGCTTCCTTTGGTTTTTTTAAACAACAATCTCTTAAATTCTCTACAATATTTTGCCGCTTAGAGGTTATTTTTAGTCTCTATCGCCTTTTGTTTTCTGCGGTTTTGGTTTGGTTGGGTTGTGTGGCTTCCATTTTTTTTTGCAAACAACAATCTCTTTAACTCTCTATTATTTTTTCGAGTGTACAGGTTATTGTTGGTCTCTATAGCATTTTTAAAATCAGCATGTTCAGCTACGAAAGCCTCCTTTACGCAACCCAACCTAGCTCTACCAAACCCAATCCGCAGAAAAAAAGGCGATAGACAAGAAATAACATGTACACTCCAAAATTTAATAGAGAATTGAAGAGATTGTTGTTAAAAAAAACCTAAGGAAGCCACACAAACCCAACCCAACCCTACCCAGCCATAGCCAACCCAAACCCCAGATTTAAAAAAAGGCGATATAGAACTAAAATAACAGGGATTGACCAAAATATGAAAGAGATATGAAGACATTTTAGTTAAAAAACGAAAACTAACCAATATTTAAAGAAACTGTCAGTGAGATATTATTTCTCTTTGTTGTTGACATTTCGTACTGACAGTTATTGCAACAATTGAGCATAAACAACGTTGTTCAATAGTGACAAATAGGAGAAAGTAGGAAAAAAATGTAAAGCAAAAGTGAAAGAAAAGAAATATAACGGAAGTGTTTTTTCCATTTTATTATCGTCCTAAATATAACCAGAACAGCATTCCCTTCCAAAAAATGCCGATTTTCCCTATTTTTCCCGACAAATCGGAGTTTACCAACGCCGAAATGACCGAAAAACCGCCCCCGAAGTTACTTCAAACGGCAATATACGATCTTGGTACCGTCCCACCCTAGCATTCCTGTTTCACTCCGCGCGCCCGTAAGATTGTAGTGGTTTGGGAAATCCGAATATTCGTAGATAACGCACACTCCATGTTTGTCCTTCGCGCGAGAAATTACTTTGAAATCGCAAGAGACGCAACTCCTCGATCCCTGGGGTATCTGGTGAGCAAATGACAGAACTAGAGGCAAATCCATCATGGCGGAGTGAAAAATCGGTAGTAGTCCACTTAAAATCAGTGCCAATAGCGTAGTTTCAAGGAAAATTGTAAACTAAAAATATATCCTAAATGCGCAAGGTTTACAGTGTACGTGGTTCAAATATTATGAAAATATGAGCATTTTAATTGGGTGAAAAAAAAAGGCTGACGAACCACTATAAAATATTTAAGCCCGTATGACACGGTCCAATATATTGCAGACTGGATTGTGTCCCGTTTACCACATGCCAATTCTTCATGAAAACATCCGGTTCTTCCTTGTTGTAAAAGACATGAAACATCCAGTAACGGATTAGGAGAGTGGCACGTTAGTTTTTGAAGATAATTCGAAATTCTAGACGAAAGAGTTTTGCGTTGCTTATTCATACTATTTAATGATGTGGAATGTGGCGTACTCGTGCGGGACATTTGAGCATTAATGTTGCCAATATTGGTTACAATATTGTTCTCATCTTGCTGAACAGATCGCCCAATATTGGGCT
>KZ308981.1:86216-99354 GCA_000376725.2 Ladona fulva
CGTACATAGTTAAGAGTTATTCACAAAATTGATGGTGATATGTAAATACAATTATGACCGGCGAATGTTGTCATTAGTTTCCTTCGTATAATGATGCATTTAACGTTAGAGATATCAATTATTATCTCTCTTTATTTAATAATCATACCAAAAGATAGAACAGCAAGGTTTTCCACGGTTTCACTATCTTCAGAACAAGATACGACGTTTTAGTAACGGTTATAGTATTTACCAAAATTGTTATACTTACTTTAGCTTCCTTTCAGGAAATGCGAAGAATCCGATCTCAAGTTGATCACTTAAAGAACTGCAGCCCACTTCCTAGCAAATATGTTTCATCTTTGCGTAAAATTGGTTGCTGAAAGAATCATGATCTTCAGAGGAGCAAGTTATGCCTGATTCTCTCTCAGCGTTCAAAGTGTTTCAAAATTCGAAAATCTGTTTCCTCATTGGTGGATTGGTAGAGAGAGAAAGAGATAAAATTCATATCTCTCTCTCTCTCTCTCTCTCGCACACTCGACAGTAGTGACATCCTCTTGACTGAAGGACAACGTCGGCGTAACACCAGTTTGAAACAAATGACTACATGTCGCCCCCTGGTATCAACACAGAGCCGGTTACATTAATTGAAGACATTGTAGATATGCCGGTCGAATATGAAAAATATTGTTAACGGTATTTGAATTTCATGTAGGGGTATTGTGAAGATAATCGTGTGCTCAGCGTGCTGATTCACCCAAAAAGTGTTACATTTTAATTCATCGAAGGAGTTCTTCTTGTCATCTTAAACTAAGTTTTACTATTAACATTAGGACGCATTCTATGAGGCTATAAGTTGATTTCATTTGATAGTAAATTCATGATGGATCGAATTAACGCGCTCGACAGTAGTAGAAGGTCCCTTCAGTGTGGTGAGCATGACGATAAATGTAGACAAATTCCTTCCATCAAAAAACAATTAAAGTCTCTTCACCCATCTCGTGAATTATTAGACTATTACCGGAGTAAACTTGAATTACACGAAAAAGAGTACGAAATTTTAATTGAAAAGGTTAAAAAGCAAGTATATTTTCATTACTTTTATTTTACTTTTATACCAGTTCGTTTAAAAAATCGTTGTAATTAATTTTGAATCCTGAGAATTACAATTACTCGTATATCAGTGTAACGCTAGGAAGCAAGAAAGTAGACATTCCTGTAAATTGCATCTTCGTGATATTAATTTTTAGGATCATCAGAAGTTATTTCTTCACGGGTTTGAAGCCTGATTTTTCCGTTAAAAATAGTATGGTTTTGACATTTTATTCTTGGCTGCGTAATACGCTACGACATTCGTCAAATTTGTAATTTTTCCGATTACAGATGCAAAATATTATGCGAAGGCGATAAGCTATCGAAAGATGAGGTAACTCAACTCAATGATGAAGTTTTCAGATTGCAGAAAGCTCTCAGTGACCTGCAGGTTTATCTTCATCAGGAAAGAAATCAAGTTCTAAAATTGCACTCGGAAAATGATAAACTCAAGGTAAGGTTAACAGTTAAAACCCGCCTTAATTGCCAAAAGAATTTTAAACAAAAAACATTTAATGGTACGATTTGCAAACAGTTTGTAGCTGGATAGTCTCAGTCATACGTGTGAATCTTTCGAACTGAATTCTATGTACGCATAACAATTGTAACCACTTTTCATTGCCAAGAAATTATTATTTCGTGACTTAATTTCAGCGCATATATATTGTCACTAGAGCAATTTCACGTTCACTTTCATCAAATTATCATTGCTCTAGTTATGGATAGAAAAATTTGGATGGGGTGGATTACATCTACCAAAAGTTATCATTTTATATAATCCCTTGATTCCTGATGCATTTTCCTAGTTTCCAATCCTTTTTATTTAAAAATTTTTAAGTTTACTAATTTTGTTGCATTCCCTCAGATTCAGTTAGCCAGAGATAGAAAAATCATCAACTTTCTGTTAAATTTATGTAGCACTACGGAAGATCATGTGTACTATCTTATGAACAGGAGTGATAATGTTGATGCAGTATGTAAATCTCAAGAGTGTAGAACAGGAAGAGATGATTATTTATCGGAGGAACCTGGTACTAAAATACAGTCATATCTCTGGATTTATCAAAATTAATTTATCTATTTAACTCAGTATTTTTTGTTCTAAAAAAGAGAAAGACCAAGAGATATTGAAATTACGAGTTTGTGCCTTGAAATGCCAACTAGAGGAGCTAAAAAAAGTTTCACAAGATGAAATTAATTCACTCCATCAGGACAGAGAACTAGCTATGCTAGAGAGAGAGAAAGAGCGTGAAAGTCTTCTTAAAAGAATAACAGTTCTAAGTGATAGGTATGTAACCCAGCTTCAGTTGTTACCTTATATTATATCGTAATATTTATATCATGTTCCTATTTCATATGTTTGTGCTCCTCAGGTTGAAAACAATTCAACTCAATCTATGTAATTCAACTCAAGAATTCCTAGAGCTCAAGTTAAAGTACAGCAAAAAAGAGGAAGCATGGTTGCTGGAGAAAATAACTAAAAAACAAGGAAAGCTCTCTTTAAAAAAAAGATGTGAAGTGTCTCCAAGCCCAAAGAAATCTAGGAGAGATTTTAATGAAATCAAAGTGAGCTAAAATTACTCAATTGAAGAGATATTTAGACTACTAGCTATCTATTAATTGGTTTTTGTTACAGGAGCAACTCCAAAAGAAAGATTACCTTATAAAACAGTACAAGGATCAATGCACTTCCTTAGAAAAAGAACTGCAGGAATTAACTAGCTTAAAATTAGAATCTTATAATACACAACAGGTAAGAGATGTTAATTTTTAGTGTGGATTGATCCAAAGCTATTTTCTAGAGAAAGAAATTTGCTTGGTACACTCCTATTATTGCACTAAATATGGGATATATATAATTTTATTTAATAAAATTTCTAAAGTTAATTACTATTCTGAGAAATTGAAATTTTATGATCTCAGGAGTTATGAGGAATTTGTGTCATTCAAGTTATGTTATTATTATTATGTAATAATGCAAGTATACATTCAAGATAGGTCTATTAACCACTTCCTGAGCAAAATGCATCATTATATATAAATTCTTTACTCTATGCATAAATTCATCAGTGCTCAATTTTTTTGTTGAGATACTAAATTAAGGTATTTGGTTTGTTTATTTCTACCAATCAGAAGTACAGAAAAATTGGGACAGGTGACCCTCCCATTTCTGATGATTCTCTGTACTGGACATCGCTGGAATTATACAATCTACAATTTTTCAGTGCCATGTATCGTTTTATAAGCCAATTGCGTTGTTATTTTCTGGATCAATTCAATCAAATTTTGTTTGCATCCAAGAAGTAGTGTGTTCCATATTTCAACTGAGAACTTTGCAATATGGTTACAGGTGGAATTTTTAGGGTTAAATTATGTCTTTTGCTGAGCATGTGGTTCCAAGTCACTAGATTTTGTTGTTTAAAAAATTTGAATGCTTATTCTGGGGTAAACTTGAGAAATAAACTTTTTTCTTGGGGATTTAAAAGTGGTTGACATAACAAAATATTTCAGTACGTCTGAAAATTTTGTAACCAGGGTAAAATATATCATTCAAAATTTTAAGTAAGTAGATAGAATGTTACTTTAATAATGTTTGAGTTTAAGACAGGTACCTATGTTAAGGTAGTTGGGGTTATTTAAATTTTATTACTCATCCCCTTACAATTCCTTATACACAATCCCATGTCAGCAAATTGTTTTAAGCATATAAATTACCCAGCTAGCGCATACCTGCTTGTTGACACAAATTTATGTAATGCTTTCATAAATTTTGGGTTAACAAGCTGGTCTGTGCTAGCTGGGTAGGTTGTATTGATTGCCTGAATAAGAATGTACACACAATAATAATTGGTAAATTGTGAAGATGGCAAACCTATGGCTTGTAAGAGTCATTTTGGCAGAAAGAACTCTTGTCACGTCATTGCTGTGCATTATTCACTCTTAAGTAAATTGCATCAATTGATATAAAGTATTCCTCCATAACCATATCTTAACATAATGATGTCAGCATCTCACACTTTGGTTTGGCAGCACATTAGTATTTTTAGTATATCAAATATGACTCTCCCAACAAAGGTTCACCAGCTCCAATATTGGATATTACAGCCCCTTTCTCAAATGTGGTATTTTTTCTTTTTATTTGGGTACATCAGTGGGAATAAGTAAGAATCTTTTATTTGTACCAGATTATACATGCTTTTAAAAATTTATTTCAGGATAAAGTAGATCACCTAGTCCTAGAGCTTGGTCGAATGAAAGAGAAGTATAGGGTTCTTTGTCGTCGGAAAGCTCTAGAAGCTGAAGGATTTCGTAATGAAGTAAAAATTCTCAAAGACCAAATTTGTAGTTTGGAGAGAAAATTCGCCATGGGTGAAAACAGCAACAAAGTTCGTCAGAAGAGGGAGATGATAGATACTACAAAAGCAATTCTGGCTACAACAAAGCTCTTGCAAAAGGAGTTGCATCTAATTTAGGAAAAATTAAAATTTAATAAATAAAATGTCAGAAACATTTTACATTTGTGATTTTTGTTAAGAAAAGATATCTTTACAGTGATTAATTAAATGTACCATTTATGACGAAGTAAAGAATTTTCCCTTGAGAAAATATCCTTAAAGTTATGGCAGACTTCTTTATTACAGCTGGAGACATTTTAGTGCTATTTACAAAACAGTTCACAACATTCACTTTCAATATTACCTTAGATGTAAATCTTCCCCAAGCTCAAGTTTTCAGAGCTAAGTTTTTTGCTAAGAATTTACTTCCTAGTAATAATTGTGCAGTAAAAATGCAACTATCCTGAGAATTTTGATGCAGCACAAATATTGAGGTATAAATTCATCATTACATCAACAAAACTGGCATTCATTTGAAAAATAACTGAATGAATACAAACTGTCTGGGTTCCTAAATCTACTATGAACACTTAAAAATAAACTGTCAACTATTATGCTCTAAGTAATATCTCTAAAGTAGATGACTTTACCTTGATGTTTGCATATTTTACCAATCATTTCAATCTCAATAAATTTATAACTATATTAAAGATGAATTTCCAAATGCATTTAATGTATAATTTAAGATCTTTCATAAGTTAAAGCAAAGAAGTTGGTCAATTTCAAACAAGCTACATTATTTAAACTATTTAAAGGATAAAATATACTATTTAAATGTTTTTTTTTTGTTCTCCCCTCACAGAAATCACTTTCTAAAAGAATTTTGCTACAGCTATTACTTACATCTATACAAAATGCAGAAGTGAATTACATTTTATCAGCTGATTCTAGAACTTGAACATGAAAACACTATCACCTGATAAGCACAATGCCATTATAATACTGTGGAAGACTGGAGTCTAACAATGATCAATTTGAAAAATATGCTCACTGAAGGTACTACATCTATATTTCTTCAGAGAGGTACACATGTAAATACGACTATGATTTGTATTAACTACACAGTTGTAAGATAACATCCAGAAGCTGATGCAATCACATTATTATTCAGGTACTACTATAAATAGATTCACAAATAATAAATCATTAGTTTGGTCATTGCCCAAAGTATCCATTTTGCGTGCGATGATTTCTTATGCACAGCATTGGAATAACTAAATATACAAGATAATTCTTTAAAACAAGGCATAACACTTAATTCTGTATAAGCATTGTGACTCCTCAGAATATTTTAAAATTTGAGCTTTAATTTGGCAGCAGTGAAATTTCAAAGCCTGGAATGATACCTTAACACAGACTATTTCCAGTATTGTAACATTTTTAATAATATACACTTGAGAATCTGAGAGCATAAAAATAAATTCCATCAGTAGATTAATGTGGTATATAAACATTCCTCTCAATATTGATAACAGGTTACTAAATCTTACTTAGACATGAAGATACAAGAGAAAAATTTCTATAAGATTTAAGAACAACAGACAATCTAATATCTGTGGTGCAATTCAGAAATTGTGACAAATATTACAAGATGACATGGATAGATGTCACCATAAAAATAAAAGCAATTTCTCTCGATTTTCAGTATACCAATAATTTTGCCTTAAAATATTTTCACAAAGCCAAATAATTCAATGCTGAATTTTTGGATTTTGTATTTGAACACAGAAAGCTTCATTTTAAAGGTGACAGCATTTCATTTTTGGAGATTCTATAGTGCCAAGAGAGTCCTACTTCTTAATTTTACATTGATATCCTCCATAGTTTATTTTTTACCAGCATTGCTTATGAAAATAAAAATATTTATTTGCCAGCTACAAACTTTTTCATAGAAGCCCAAAACAACACAAAAGATAAATTACAAAATTGTTTCTATGATAATTATAGCCTTACAATAAGTTACTTCATGAAATACTCACTTAGTATCAACGAGGAAGTTCAAATACCTTCAATCAGAAAATAGTTGAGTTCACTTCACATACCCTCAATAATGAAACTCACAAAGTGAAGCAACCTGAATATCGAGTATTAATAAAGATAAAATATACAAGGGCACCTCAGTTTACTTCATAAGAAAGAATAAATCAAGACACTGAAATAAATACCAAACGATGAGAAAAAATCTTCATAACAAAGGCATTGATGTTTTCATGCTGGCATGAAGTTCATGCACGGTAAATTTTTGGCTTCATAATTCAACATGGAATAAACCAATTTAGCAATTAAGTACAAGAGTATGGACATCTGTTACACTGAAATTGGAAGCAACTAATAAATTCAAAGATAGTTTAATTACCAGTAATTGACCAAATATGAACAATACTTGAGCATATATGTGCTCAGAATCATTATACTTCCAGAGAGTCTCAGAGAAATAAGGTAAGAACAAAAATTACAAAAATATTTCAAAATTTACAACAAAGCATAGGAAACTAAAGTCAGCAAAATGAAATAAAAATAAACCAATGTAATAAATATATAATTGAATCATTAAAAGATATTTTAACTGAAATTTCAGTATTACTTATCAACTCTTTCAGGGGAAAAAATTAAGGAAACACTTCCTAAAGATGAATTATTGTTTAAAATTAATGAAGTACCATGTGAAAGTTTCATGCAGGAATCTAAACTAGAGACCACAGGCTACAAAAAGCAGCCATTTTTTTCATTCTCACACAATATAACATTGCATACCATTACTAATGAAAATTGTTGTGGTATGGTTCTGAAAGAGTTAATGAGTGTATTGCTCAAATCAGTAAGTTGATAAGTACTTATTGTATATTATGCACAATAAGTTGTCTGAAATCACAAAATTAAATCTTCAGAATTTTAGAATTTCAGTCAGTTTCAGATGAATATTGAATGATTAAGCAGTGGTGACTGGCTGATTGATGCCTTGTCTCAACTTGAACCATGGTGTTTCCTTGTACAAAAACCAGAGATCAGAAGTCCATAAGAAGAAGTTTAAGAAACCAAGAAGCTGAAAGAAATGAATGAATAACATTATGATGGATCACATACATTTCTGGACAAGAAAATTATTGAACAATATTATGATATAATCATATAGGCTTATAAGCAAGAAAATTAATCCAAAAAGAAGTTACAAATTAGAATCAATCTCACAGGAAATATCATAATAAAAAATACTATAAGTAAAATAATTTAGTAATAGAAGCTAGGAAATGGTTTCATAGAGTAATTGGAATCATTCATAAACACTGCAAGAGGTTTTAATAAATATTTTCTGCATATGAAATTTAGATTCTTTAATAACAGGGATATATTATACCAAGAACCAAACTCAAATTGGAGTCTACTTTTTCTACTTCTTCAATATCCTGNGATGAATTGATATTTTTACAAGAAAGTTTAATAATTTCTATTAGTGGCTCATGGAACAAAAAAGTGGACAATTTTATCTTAAAATATGTAAGTTCTCTGCCTGTTCTGGGTTGTAATAGCCATTTCATTGACTACTTCCACATTCAACCACTCCTCTAGTAGGCCTTCCCAATCCAATCTTGTAAAGGGAAACCTTCTACTTGATATTGGCTGATACTGGAACTAAATGGGCTGACTGTTACATTTGGATTTTTCACAAGGTATGCAATCCACTTAAGGAATAAGATTTACAGGAGGTTTTTAATCCACATTGATATGTCTCATTTATGATAGGTCGCACAAATAAGTTCACTACTCTAATTTTGCAAAATTTTGTAATGGTTTTTTTAAATAAGAGGAAAAAAAAATTTTGGATGTGGACCAATTTCAGATGTCATTAACATGCCAGGATGGGAAATTCTAGCATTTCTATGAATTACTTCTGCTGCTGCTTCACCTAAATTTTTAATGTATTTCATAAATTTGCAAAAATAAAATAACATCCTGCATAAAATAATTCTCTATAATGTTTACAAAACAGGAGTACAGATCTTGGGTCCACAGAGACCAAAGAAATACATTTCCAAATTATATTTTCCAAAATTAATACTATTTCTGGAGAATTATATTTGGAGTTAAAAAACTACAACAAAAGTATACTACAATTTAAGCACTAGGAGTCACTGGAATGTATATCATTAAGGGTATTTAAGGACCCGGGTCTCTATTCTACATCATAACTTAAATTGCGTTTATGACGGGTTTATTGCACTTCCAACTCAGATACGTTAAGCTAAATTAAAATTGACTCATCAAACAAACTGAATCTTATTTTCAAATACTTATATTGTGTGGTATTCAAATACTATACTTGTGAAGATTAAAATTTATTATTTTTCATTTTTGAGCTAAATTTTATACTTCAATTTTTTAATACATGCCATTTTACATATTTTGTTTAAATTATTATCCTTAGTTAAAATTACTTAGGACCTAACTCAGATAGTTAATGCTAAATTATTTGAATACTTTCATTTTTAACAGAGTTCTTACTTGAAAATTTACAGATTTAAATCTCCCCAATGTGATTTAAAAGAATCCATTAAATGAAGGTAGAAATGATAACTATAACTGATAAGTAAGTGGTTTGTATAGATTAATTTTCCATACATACATTGCTAAATGAATAAAAGAATGAACTACAAAATGCTGTAGTCTTTCATGACATTAGTTTACTAAAGAAAAAATTACTTAGAGAGAAATTAAATCAAAGTCATACCACTGAAATACTAAGTCTTGAGTAATTTCCTGTCACCACGCGTGTAGCATCATATTTATTTCTTAAAAGTTCTGGATCTGTGAGATTCTTTAGACCAGTCAATCCATTAGCCCAAGCAGCACTTGCTGACAGCCATAACAGAGCAACTATAGTTGTAAGCATGAAGTCCTGGAGAAATGAGATCAAGTTAGAAACTTCCAAATAATGGTGTTATGATGAGAAAATTCAAGTTTGTAGGGTATAGCATCACCGAAAACAAATCCTATGATGATTTTGCTTTATGATTGATAGAGAGCTTTAACCAGTAAAAAACACTACCCAACTTAAAAATACTTACCATTCTTTATTATGTTGCAAGGCAAGTTGGTCCTATGTCAGAAATGTTTTAATTTTATATGCAGCCATTGCTAAATATTGAAAATTTAAATAATGCATAAGATATGACTACCTCCGTCACTAAAGAAAACAACTTTATAGCATTACATGAGAGTAACACTTAAAACAATAAAGAAATGCAAATTGAACTGAGTGAAATAGCTAACATTAAAATGTAATAAGGGAGATGAGCTGAATCATTTGACCTACACTACATAACAATAGCTATGTAATGTTATTTTTAAAATAATAAATTGTTAGCTGGAAAAGCGATATTGTAACTTGGTTAACACCAAAAGATTCAGATGATAACTTTTGACAGCTGTTTGACGTTATGAAATAGCAGTATTTTATTCCTCCAATTCTGGTCTAACCTACAATTTTGCAATTTTTTTTACATCTCATCACCACTCATTTGACATTTTATTTATTCCCTTCCAGAGTTTTTCTGAGAGATTACTATATTATGAACCAAAACAAAAAATATTTTGCTTTATCATTAAGTAAGTTGTGTCCACATTATTAGGCCAGTTTTCAACTAAGACATTTTTCCCCTTCCAAAACAAAACAAGAGTAACCCAGGTATTAATATAAAAATTAGAGAACACTACTGAATGGATGTAACAGTTGAAATCTTGAATTAATTGAAAATTATCTAAATGGAAGGAAATAAATACACTTTGCACCAGTTTTAGCAGAATCTACAAAGTGCAATTCCATCTTTCCATCAAGGTTCATTTTTCTCATTAAAAAATATTTAAACCAAACAGTATTAAAACATTGAAGTATAATAGGAAAAGTAGCAAAAAAATAGGTTTTGTCATGAGGTGCACCATCTTCCATAAATAAAGTACTCTATTGCAGACAGCAGCCAAATTGATACATTTTCTGCTTGTCTGAAATTTTAGTTGTAATAATTATCTACTTACTTCCCACTTCAATTGCTATAGATTTAATTTTATAAAACCAAAATATTCTCCTACAGTGAATTGAGTTTTAAAATCAATAAAATACAAGAGCAAAACAAAAAACCTCCTATATAAAAATGGCCATTTAAGACTGAAATTCTATTATCAATTAATATATAATTAATATAAATATCAACTATAAATCAATTAAAAAACGATATGCTAATAATCACTATGTGATTAGCATCAAAACCATTAATCAAGGAATAAACACAATAAATACAATACTTACAGTCAATGGAACAATTCCTTTACTTTGGTACATGGCATCAAAAAGTACATAAAGTACAATAACAGCCATGGTATATAACATAGCAATCACACCAGTTGCAACAAAAAACTCTGCATCAGAAGCAAAGTTTCCCAACAACTGTATGCTTTTATTAGGAGAGGTAGTGTTAACTACTATATGGCTCAACCTGTAATAATTAATGCAAGGGTAAGCAATTTTCTACCAAAAAAGAAAAACATGAAAACAACTAATGATTAAGTTACCTAAAGGGATATCCAAAGTGAATGTCAGTTTTGTTGCCTTGAAAGTCAAATGTTACAGTATTAACAAACCCTGTAGTTGTAGCAAATGCGCAAATGGAAAAAATCTGAAAGAAATCAGGAGAGGTAATAATAATTGAGTTTAGAAAAGTAGATTTCAAAGGAAGCCATGTTACTTACAAAATGAAAAATCCGCATCACACCACGAGGTTCTTTAAAGACAGACAAGTTGAATGCCAGCGATGTTTTAATTGCCTACAAAAGTAGAAACAAGAGTAGTTATGTGGCTTTGATAAGCATACATTAATATAGTACAATGCCTCCATAAGCATATTTTCAGTGTTCGAAAATAAGGATAATAAATTGCTACCAACATAATAGATAACAAATAGGAAACAAAGTGTGATGGAAAGATTTTTTAAAAATGAATGAAAAAATGCTAACTATGCCTTAAATAAACAACCTCTTCAAATAACCAAAAGAGGGATGGCATTGCCAACTTAGTAATAATCTAACCTAATTTAGTCCAACAATAATAATAACAGAAAGGAATATAACTTAACAGATGCTGACAACCTTGGCATGATTTGCAAGCAAACAGCTATCTTCCGTTTAATCTCATGGACTCTTTAAGTTTCTGTCAAATCACAATGAAAGTCAGCAATATGAATAAGATACTTCGTTAAATCTAGAATTAGCAAATTGGTTAACTGACTGATTTATAAGAACAATAATGTTGTTTTTATTTATGGGATGTATTTCAGTTCCATTCTTACAATAAACCCTTTACAAACAACCATGTTTTGAGCACAATTCAATACCTCGGTATATCAAGGTTAGCATGCTAACCAATACAACACCAAGACTGACAATGATTTATGAAACATAAAATTCTGCATCTTGAATAAGACAAAGTTAAGAAGGAAACAAAGTACTTCCAGTCATGCACCATAAGTAGACATGCCACTAAGAAGATCTAAGTGAACATTTACATTACATGTTTACTGTGACCTGACTTTTGTAACTTCAAGCACCCCTGCCTGCATGTGGCAAGGGTGCTTGAAGGGTGGAACAGCAACGTGGATGCATAATAACAACTGCATCTTCCAAAACATATTAGCTCTGAATTTATTAAACAGCTTTAACCAAAAATTAAATTTCTTTCATTCTAACAAACACCATCCAATGTCAAGGAGCATTTTGGTATTATTATCAATTTTCAAAGCAATTCTTGACATAAAGGCACATTCACAGTTGACCTTGCCCAATTAGACAATAAAACATTTGTCTGCAGGGGTCCCATATATTGCAAGCATACTCTAGAGCAGACGTGTCCAACGTGGGGCCTGTATGCAGCCCACAAAGCCCATTCTCGTGGCCCGCATTGTGTAACCGGAAAATAAACGAACTTTACAAATCCATTAAAAAAATTTGGAATTTCAGTGTGATAATTTTAAGCTTTATACCACAGCTTTGGATGAAAGTACTGATGAGATGGATACGACTCAACTTGCCATATTTATTCAAGATGTTGACAACGAATTTAATATTACTGAAGAACTGAGCTCGTTAGTTTCACTGAAGGACACTAATAGGTTTGTTGCATTGTATGAAGCAGTAAAAGCAACATCAGCAAGATTTTTCTTAACCATGTCTGGTATGGTAACCATCAGTACTCCAGCTATGGTTGGAAAGAAAGAAGGACAAACAACGGTAATAGAAAACGATGCAAAAAAAGATGGGTAATTTGTGATTCATGAAGTATCACTGCGTCATGTACCAAGAGAATTTGTGTGCAATTACTTTAGAAATGGAAAATATTTTAAATGTTGTCATCAAAACAATGAATTTTATAAGATTAATTACTGCCAATTTAATGAGTTGCTGAATACTTTGCAAACTAGCTATGAAAGACATTTTCTACTTTACTGCAGTAAAGTGGTTAACTTGTAGTAAAATGCTTAAACGTTTCTATGATTTGAGAATTGTAATAAAGTGTTTTATGGACTCAAAAGGAAAACCTGTACCAGAGTTTGAAAACGAAAATTGGCTTAATTAGCATGTTTAGAGGATATAATTTCTCATTTAAATGAACTGAACATGTGTCTCCA
>KZ308981.1:104071-117719 GCA_000376725.2 Ladona fulva
ATCCATTCAATTATTTCCTTGTTGATACCTGCTAATTTTAGTTTGTAAATTAATTTGTAGTGGGGGACCCTGTCGAAAGCTTTCTTGAAGTCAAGGAAAATAGCGTCCACTTGTTTTTTACTTTCGGCAGACTTTAAGATATCGTGGACGAATAGAGCTAGTTGGGTTTCGCATGATCGGTTCTTTCTAAATCCGTGTTGGTTCTTACTGAGGAAACGATTGCTATCTAAGAACTTCATAACATCAACTACATTTATATTCATGAAAACTAAAAATTACACCTGACAAGATTTAGTCTGTACTTTAAGACATGTTGATGATTTGAATAGATATATTGGATCCTTGATCTAGGAGATGTAAGAAAAATGTCCAAAAATTCTAAATAATGATTTTATTTCAAAAGATATGAAATGTATACCTAGTAAATAACAACAAAGAAATTGTCACAACTCATGCATTAGAAAAATTGTTTCAGAATATTGCAGACAGTACAATATGTGTATATTCATTTATATTAATGTGAGAAGCAACTCATACATTTTTAAAATTGCTCTGTATATGCATNAATATTGAGGCACAGGAACCAATGCTTTATTTTTCACTAAAGAACAAAAGATAAATAGAAATGACAACCTTGACATTACATTAAGCACAAATTATAGCATACAAGTGCATGGTCTGCATACTAAATAATTAACGCATCTAGCTTCTCCAGTTACTATTAGTTTGTACAGTGTAATTGTTTTCATTGAAACTTAGCTTAATGGTGATATTACCACTCCTAAGTATAATATGGGTAATTATAACATTTTCAGGTGCGACAGAAGTGATATAAACAGTGATAAGAAGAAAGGCAGAGGTGTTTTAATGGGTACAAACAACAAATTTCACTGTGAGTTAGTTCATGTTTCAGCTGTGAATGTTGAATAGGTATTTCTCAGTTAAATTGTGGATCATCTAAGAGGTTGATTGGTGCTGCTTATATACCCCCAAACTGTGGAATTGAGAAGTATGTATGTCATTGTAATTCTGTGGATGAAGCACTGTCAAACTCTACCTTCTGTGACATTGTAATACTTGGTGATTATAATCTACTTAACTTTATGAACTGGGAGCTCTTTGAAGGTGATGGTTTTGTTATTGCCATTTCACTCTCTCTGGAAACTCGGTCATCACTGGAGACTTTTTCATTTCATGAGATGGTTCAAATCAACAAAGTATATAACATTTTTGGAAAGATGTTGGATTTGATCTTTATCAGGTCAAAGTCAAGATGATCTACCAATGGTGGAGATGTTTACCATCAAGCACTCTGTCTTGGCAGGGTGAGATACTGTGTTGGAGATAGGCATGGGACTCCTACACAGCATAAACACCCTGCCAAGACAGAGTACTTGACATCGTTGAAGAAGGCAACAGAGGTTGCTGCTGCAACATCAGAACTATCCAATACACTTACCTGGTTGAAGACCCAAGAAGATTTTCTGAGAAGTATTCACCAGGAAAGCAACAAATCTATCTACAGTATAAAGGGTTATTCAAAAAGAATAGTTATTATATAATAATTACACACCTAATTTATTAAATATTTTTTCAGAATACTTCAGGCATTGGGCAGTTTTGGTAGGTCAATGGATTTTGGAGAAGAAATAATATACTGAAATTTGTAACTAATGCAGACAATCATGTAATCAGCCAAATGACATGTGCAACAAAACTATGATACAAAGGCTGACATGCTTAATTCGTTAAAGCAATAGTTAATCATAAAATCACAAAAAAAATCAAGCTGAGTTGTTATAGGGAAAATGTAGATCACCAGTATTCACCATACAATTCTAATCTATATTAACCTAATCATCAACTACTTAAATTAATTACAAATCAACCTTCTTTGAAAATATTTGTTAGCTATAACAAACATGGTCATGATCATGAATCAAATAATACGATCGTTCAAGCAATTACAATAAAATCTCATAGTGAAACAATGTGCTCAACGTTAGAAGTAAAAGGTACAAAAATAACCCTGGAAATGATCAATAACACTACTATATTTAAAGGAATACGGGCAAGTGATTCAAAAAAAGGAGGTATTAATTCAGTCTTACCATTCCCGTATCATACTGAGTAGGCATAGGCTACGAAAAAATCCATTAATTAATATGAAATTACACATGGAGTATTCTACCGAAGTCAAGTATTCAAATGATAATATCATCAAAAATATTTCATTAAAATGTCTCCATACCTGAATATCGTTTTCATATTGAACTTGTCCTGAAAGCTGCGTGAAAGATGAACAATAAATAATATAAATGTAAACATAACTACTCATGTCATCAGGAAGAGTTTCTGTTGTAAAAACCGATCAATTTCTTAATGTAATATCTAATCCAGAATATTTTAAAACGAAATGTACATAACTTTGAAATAATGTGGGGTTCCTATGAGATTACTAACAAGTTAACTCCGGCCATTCTAAAATGTTTGTGCTTGTAGAAATATTAAGAGTCTTTACAGTCAATAACAATCAATTTAATATTAAAACAACACTGAACCAAAAATGTTCAGCTTGAAAAGTAGAACACAGATTAACTTTTTCTCCATAACACTATCGAAGCTTTGATGATACAGTTCATTGGAAAGCAATATCAGCTATAATCCAACATTATTACGAAGTTTTCCGGGTTTGCATATCTCTTAATTACCTGTGTCGAATCCATAGCTGCCAGATGACCACGCTAACGGTGCCACTCCTACAGTCTACGATTTTATTTTTTCTTGTTCCAATATTCTAGCGGTATGTGTTCATTTGTTTTGAAGGTCGGGCGCTAATGTGGCGCTTACGGCAACAGAAAAATTGTAGCGCGCAATATGAGTCGATCATTAAATGCTTATTTTTTCAAAAACATAAATTCTTCCAGCAAGCAACTCGCTAAACGCTTCAAGTATTTTATCGTAAAAATTTTGAAGGTGTTTAATTCTGTATGAATATGTCAGTGAAGCTCTCTATGCAGATGTTATGTCTTGCAAATCAAGTAAGCTTAGAAGGATTCAATAGAAGTCTGCTCGAGTCAAAAGGCCTAGTTCGGGACCGACTTAGATCGTTTTTAACTGAGCCTGAGTGCTAAAGCAAATACTACCAAAAATTCTGAGCTCTCTAACTCTGAAGACACTGATACTATCATCAAACGTTGATATCATTCGTTACCCACATGGCTATCCGGAGGCCCACTTAGGGCCTCTGGAGAACCATGTTAGTAACCGACTTTGGTGAAAATGGTGACAGGTTCAATTCCCGGTGAAGGCTTGCGTGCAAAATAAACTTAGCTGTACTTAGAATCACTGTTATAACCGTTATAACTACTATTACTTCTTATCCCTAAGCTTCCAGTTTATCAACTTATATTTCAAGTAATAAAATAAAGTGAAATCATCATTGTAAGATTTGAGAAGGAAAGGAATACCTTGGAAATTTAAATGCAAAATCACATTCATTTTTTGGAATTCTAACTCAGTCTCTCAGTTAAAAATTAGCAGAACATCAAGGTGGTGCTGTTGAACAGGTAATATTGAGGCACAGGAACCAATGCTTTATTTTTCACTAAAGAACAAAAGATAAATAGAAATGACAACCTTGACATTACATTAAGCACAAATTATAGCATACAAGTGCATGGTCTGCATACTAAATAATTAACGCATCTAGCTTCTCCAGTTACTATTAGTTTGTACAGTGTAATTGTTTTCATTGAAACTTAGCTTAATGGTGATATTACCACTCCTAAGTATAATATGGGTAATTATAACATTTTCAGGTGCGACAGAAGTGATATAAACAGTGATAAGAAGAAAGGCAGAGGTGTTTTAATGGGTACAAACAACAAATTTCACTGTGAGTTAGTTCATGTTTCAGCTGTGAATGTTGAATAGGTATTTCTCAGTTAAATTGTGGATCATCTAAGAGGTTGATTGGTGCTGCTTATATACCCCCAAACTGTGGAATTGAGAAGTATGTATGTCATTGTAATTCTGTGGATGAAGCACTGTCAAACTCTACCTTCTGTGACATTGTAATACTTGGTGATTATAATCTACTTAACTTTATGAACTGGGAGCTCTTTGAAGGTGATGGTTTTGTTATTGCCATTTCACTCTCTCTGGAAACTCGGTCATCACTGGAGACTTTTTCATTTCATGAGATGGTTCAAATCAACAAAGTATATAACATTTTTGGAAAGATGTTGGATTTGATCTTTATCAGGTCAAAGTCAAGATGATCTACCAATGGTGGAGATGTTTACCATCAAGCACTCTGTCTTGGCAGGGTGAGATACTGTGTTGGAGATAGGCATGGGACTCCTACACAGCATAAACACCCTGCCAAGACAGAGTACTTGACATCGTTGAAGAAGGCAACAGAGGTTGCTGCTGCAACATCAGAACTATCCAATACACTTACCTGGTTGAAGACCCAAGAAGATTTTCTGAGAAGTATTCACCAGGAAAGCAACAAATCTATCTACAGTATAAAGGGTTATTCAAAAAGAATAGTTATTATATAATAATTACACACCAATTTCACTGAAGGAGAATGCATTAACTGCTAGGCTATCTTGAGTCAGAAGTGGAAATACTGAAATATTTTTCTGAATTCGGCGTTCTTTCTTTTCCACTTTGAACTTAGACAGTTGTGTTGTTAAGCAAAGTTCGGTTTTAACTTGATTGTATGTCATGGGAGACAAAAGGTTTGCCATAATCCTCTGCTGGCCTTGTTTGTAGCAATTGAAGCAAAATTGCATTTGAGTATATTCCTTGTATTAAAAGCATTCCTTTACAAAATACTATGTTGAAAATCAGGGTGCATCTTTTTTTACTTGATTATACAGAAAATGCCTATCATACAAAAGATAAGCTTAAGAAAAAAGCAAAGAAAGAAGGACATCTTAGAGGAGGATATACATTTTCCATGGTATTTATTTTGATAGATCAAGAATAGAGTCCCGAAACCTTGCATTATCTAATATGCAGGCGCCTTTACTATGTGGATATATAATTCCCCAAACACCTGAAATGTCCAGTTTTTCTTATTTTCTGCAAGATCTCCCTCTTTTATTAACCTTCTCTTCGAAAAGTCCTTTCATATACTCCTGTTTTGTTAAATGTCGTTTTTCCTTCGATTTCCATTATACTTTTAGTTTCTATTTAAGTACTATTCTTCTGCCACTATGAAATGTCCTCAAAGAAAATAATTTCTGAGTTGTCGTATATTCTGTCTTTATTGGAAAATTCATGCCCTCGACCATTAATTCTCATACATCGTTTTAGAGTGGTTCTTAAGTTTTTTGTGTTGAATATAGAAGTAGATCGGGAAGAGTAATTTACGTTTGAAAGTTGAACTTTAAATAACTTCTTCACAATTCGTATGTTTTAAAGAAGCCGCTTTCAGGATGCTACTTCGCCATCTTTGAGGCTCTTCACAAACTTGGTGACAAACATCTGCGTAGATTGCTGCGGTTCAGTGACGAAGGGAAGTGAAAAGTTTCACGCTGTGAGCAGTGGGAGTGGTCTTATGGTATTTATATAAAACGGCGAGAACTGTCGATAACATTAAAGGAAGTGACTGTATTTCTCCGAAGAGAAATTTCTGCATTAAATACAACTTGGGTTTTACTCGGTAAGTGTCAGTAGTAATACAAATCCTGTTTCGATGTTTGTTTTTAATGAAAAATACTTTGGTTAATTTTATCGGTATCGGAAATCTAGGAATATATCTGGATCAAAGGATAACCTTCATTCTGTCATATTATTTTAAGTATTCTTCGCGCGTACTTGCCATTTAAGACGAAATGGCTTTTATATCTTATGCGTGAAGCGCGTTCACTTTTATGTGGAATCATTACATTTTCTTTAGGGTATGACATTATTCGAAGATGGCTATGAATTTCGGTAGATTATTTTCGAAAAGACGCCAAGTTGCTGAAGGGCCTTCAGAAATTGGACCACCCACAAATGTTCATCATGAATTCCATGTTGTCAGAAACCAGGAAACGGGGCAGTTGGAGGGATTGCCTGATGCTTGGATAAGATTTATGGATACGCAAATTACGTAAGTCGAAGCGGAAAATTCGGGTAGTACCTACCAACGCTTGCCATTATACGTCGATGGAAGTTGAAGTAACTGCTATTTGTAACCATAAGGAACCCTTCTACTTCATGTTCTCACATTGTGAGTTAGTCACATGACTGCTAAACTTTAAAAAAATTCTCTAAGGAGTCTGTAACTAATGTTTCCATCCTGAGTGATGGAAACATAGTTACAGACTCCTGAGTGATGGAAAAATTACTCCGTAAGAGTTAAGGATTAGAATTTAAATTTATTTCAAAGTCATGGAATATTTTATCACCACTATTATGTATATATCGGAGGAAACCGTGGAAAAAAACTACAACAGAAAACTTGGTTAGATTATGGGAGCAGGTAATAGTTAGTGTTCAGATTAAAAATTTATGCGGAATGAAGAGATTTATTGAACACTAAATTGGTTTGGGGACCTGCAATAAACCAGTCCTTGGATGGTTTTCCTATTCTGATGATGATNGCTGCAAATAGTATCGGCGAAATTATTTACACAAGTAGAAAATTATTTCTTTAATTAATATCCTATCTTTCCAGTAAATTCAAATCTTCTACCATTGTTCTAAGAGCTTTATCCAGTTGACTTCATCTTATGCCTTCTCCTAGTCAATGAAGCATTTATAAAGTTCCCTATTAACTTCCTGTACTCTCTCTTTTGTTATATTTTATTATTGTGGTGAATTTTGTGCAATTTTTTTACTTTTCAAAATGATGAGACAGCCTCATGAGCTGTGCACCAACAAATTCAAAGTAGGAGATAACTGTTGCTGGTCTGTAAATGACAAGTAGTTGCAACTACAAGTGATGTCCATCTCTGGGTATGTGTCAATGACCATTGCATTGTGGAGGCAGCCAGAATTTAAAGGATTAAGCTAGCAGTTACATCTCTGGTATCTCTACTGAAACTAAATTGCTCATTTCTCTCTATTTTCTGTTCCATTCTTTCCATGACTAATCTTGTTTGAACCTATGACAAATGACAAATTATTGTTCAGTAGTCCTGAAATTTTCAACATTTCTCTTCTTTTGAGTTAAACGTGTCCTTATTAGTCATCTGGCCTGAAACTTTCCTCATATATACTATTCAAAAGTCTGGTTAATCTTGTTATTGTACTATTTCCATAAGTGCCTCTGATGGTATGTTATCATACCATACCACTTAATTTCTTCTAAGTTCTTACATTTTTATTTTACATCAACATAGTCTTATCTATATCTAATTTACTTATTACAGGTCATTGCCCATTTTTGTTTTGTATACATCTTATTCTTGTAAATATTTTCTTCGTCATTTCTTTCTCTCTTTTTTATAAATGGCCAAGTCATGGGAAGCTAGAAAGTTCAGAATTACAATCAACTTCTTTAATACGTTTTGCCAGTATTTTTGTTCTTCTAGTGCTAATCTCTGCTTATAAGTCTATTCTCTGATGCAGTTTTCATTGGAGGTCTAGTTATTTCCATTTCAAGCTGAATCAATGTGATTTTTTAGATATCTCATGGGCCAGAAAAGAATGAGCAATATTTTTTCCTGTTACAGAATCCATCAGAAGGCCATTGGCTGTGTGATTTATTCAAGAAAAGCACACAGCATGGCTAGGGTCCTTTCTCATTTAGTTCCTCAATTTCTGCTGCAACTGAATCTTTTACGGTGGGATTAGGAAAAATAAATTAAATCAGCTATCATGCTTGCTTGCTTTCTTTAGCAAATTGGCTATTTTCCTTTTCTTATTTTGTGGGTCTGATTGTTTACACCTCTTTATTGTGGCTGAAATGATTTCTAAGAAAAACTGACAGAAAATACTAATCAAAGAACATTTTTATTGCAATAACATGAAAATGTTATATACTTCAAAGTATCACCATAAATCAAAAGAATATTCAGATGTGAACAACACAACTTTTGAAATTCACAAAGAACAGAAAGTTATGCTATGAGATATGTTTCTTTTGTATTACAAATAAATTACAAAAACATTCTACATTAGAATTAGATAAAAGCTCCAAATAGCCGTTGTTTGCAAGCAAACTAACCGTTGAAGAATTCCCACCAGTGGGAGTTGGGGTTCACCGTGGCAAATCGTTGTGGTAATGTTTGCAAAAACAATACCTCAATTAAATACGTGGCTGTTTCTTAACAAGAACTTTGACTTAGTATGGAAAAGCTGTGTAGCTGGATCCCAAGGAATAACGTGTGAAAAATAGTGACATGACTAGGACCCAAACACAGGTCTTCCACTTTCTGGGCAGTCATGTTGCTATCTTTCACACATGTTATTCCTTAGGAATCATCAATAAAGCCTGGTATGGGGTCACCAAGAGAAACCCTCAATTCTGTTTGAAGAAAACTGTCACCTGATAGCATGTAGGGATTAGGGATAGCTCATGAGCAAGAGCTGTCAGTTGTTGATGAAAATGTGTTCTTGGGGAAGACTGGGACTGGAGGCGAACAAAGACGACATTCAAGAACTGGTGGAGGAACAAGACCAGAAGCTGACCACTCATGAACGCGAAAAAAGCAAAATTTTGTAGAAAAGCACCATCTGAGTAAGGCTGTAGCATCGTAAGCAATGAATGTTTGGCAACAATGCAGTATCACTTTTCCACAAAATCCTTGAAAGGAGGATACTGCCACTGAATAGGTTCCTTGTAAACACCACACAAAAAAGAAAAGCAACCTGATGAGCTAACAGATAGCAGATATTCCATCAGGAACAGTGTAGGTTGTTCTACTCCATAATTATTAAATTTGATTTATTTATATTAAATAAAAATAATAAAAATTTAAAATAGTAATTTATGTTAATCATTATTAGGTATATGAATATTTTTAGATTTTGGAACAAATCATTTGAGTTTCCATTACTTGTTGTAGGGAATTGGCTTTGCAATAAGAGTGTACATTTCTGGAATGAATTATACTTGCAGTCCAAGGTTTGACTATGTGGAAAGTTCTAGATTTTCTGGCCATAAATTAGGGGGTCAACTTATTCATGAGGCTGATTATTACTTGGGTATATATGATGGAAAATTAATTTTCAAATCTGTGTTTTGAAAAGTGATGATAGTAATGGAAAACATTATCTACAATCATTTGTTAAATCAATATCCTTTTCTTATGTTATGGTAATACTTCATTGAAGCTGTGATATTTTAAGTATTCTGAAAAATTATGAACTTTATAAACAAAATTTTTGAAGATTGTCTCCTCAGATTTTATAATTATTAATTACCCTGTCCTTTGAAATTATGTTTCTAACAAATCATGACAAGCAGTATGATTTTGTAATTTATGCCTTTGTATAATTTTAATGTGTAAATACTGACTCAAGATCAAGTACATGTGAGAACATAATAGTTTTTATTTTCAGTAAAGCAGAACAGCATGAAAATCCCAATGCTGCCATTCAAGCACTTAAATATTATAACTATTCAATCAAGAAAAAGCCAGTTGAACCCTTCAAACCTTTAGTCACCAAGAAGGCTATCGAAGAAGAATCTGAAGAAATAGAAAATATCCTAGGTAATGATTTAAGTTCTTGAAAATTACTGCTGCTTATTGCTTTAAAGGGAAATAATGTAAGATTAATAGCCATTTGGTATTGTATGTTAACAAAATAATCAGTTATTCAGCCAGCATCTGAATTTTTTTGTGATTAGGTCAGTTGATTTATTAATTTGAATAACAAGGTAGTGTCTTGGTTAATATTTAAGCTGAGGTACCAAACAACGGCTCTACTTTGACTGTTACCATATTTACTCGAAAATAACCGCCCCTCAAATATAACGGCCCCCTTTGTTTTGGGCTGACGAATATAGGAAAAAAAACTATTACTTTAATATAACTGCGCGTGAAAAGTGAATTATGCGAATATAACCACCCCCTCTGTTTTTAGAACGAAAATTTCAGAAAAAAAGGGGCGGTTATATTTGAGTCAATGTTGGTATTATGTTTTAATGCGGAGCAGTTAATGGAAATGCTGAAATTAATGGCATCATTTATTTTTGCTCAGGAGGAGACACACTGAAAAAAACCCCACTCGATGGAATATCTCAAACTGATCAGGTATTTCATTTTTCAGTAATGTGTTCAGTAATCAGTTGGATTTTATGTTCAACTATTTAATGTTTCTGAATTTTTGTAGGTTGCTGAGGGTGAATGCACAATTGTCAGTGATTTGGAAACTCTCTCTCTGGAGAGTGATGCCACTCAAGAGAAGCAGGGGACAGATCAAGATTCTGATGATCAGTTATTGAGATCTAAGGTGGAAACTAATTTAGAGGATGATGAAGCAGTTTATGATGAACTTAGAAAAATTTGTCGGCCTGCTGGTGAATTTAAAAAGTTTACAAGAAGTTTAGATTTGGGTTCTGGGTAAGGAATCCTCCTCTATTCTCTTTTCAAATGTTTTTGTTCATTGTCTTTATATTTCTATCACCATTATTCTCTAATCTTGTTTATACGTCTCATGTCAGTCAGACAGGCGTGAACAATAAGTGTAAATTTAAAAAAGTATCTTTAGTATGAGTTATAGTATTGTCTAATTTACAGTATTATTAGTTAATTATTATGTTATGTATAGGATTGAGAACTAACTTGAGGCTATCTTTTCAAATGGTAATCATAAGAAAGCATAAATCCATGCAATCATAAATGTAACTAGACAAAACTAACTGCTGGATGAAAGTATCGAGGGGAAACATGAAATCCAAAGTCTTCCTGAACAGATTTTTCTATACAGGATTTCAAGAAATTAGCACAGGTGCTAAGTATGGAGTATTGAGAGAATAGCACACTGAAGTAAAAACAGCCCTTGGATAAAAAGAACTTGCAAAAACTATTTTAAAAAATTATATGAAAATCTGTATCTTAATCTATTGTTATTATTAATATTTGATTATAATTTATTGCATAGTAATTAATTGATATTTTAATATAATTATTAGTAATATAATTAATTAGTTGATATCGTTAATGAATTAATATTGTCTAATTTACAACTTTACAACTCATTCTAAATCATGTTCCATGCCACAATACATTTGTACGCACCCTTTCATCAGCTATGTTCTCCTCATGTGATACATGTAACGTGTCATCTCTGGTACATCTCCAACTGTGTTGTTCCTTCACAGTATTAATAGATTTGTAAATTTTTACAAACTAATTCCTTCTGTTCCCTTTTATGTGAGATTTTCTCATTGATAAGTTGAACAGAGATACACCTATTGAAATTGTAATAATGCCATATGCAGCAAACCTTAATTATTTCCATTCCACTTCTGGACTTGTGTTTCATTTACAGTTTTACCTTATTTGGGTTTGACATCCTGTGATGTTGCTACTCCATTGTGCGACCCATTTTTTTGCTTATGTTTAATTATTTTTCATAAATACATTTTATTTTATTTTATGTCTCTTCCATTTGTCAAATTTTAAAATTTTAAATGAGGCATACCTTTCCCTATTTACTTTAATTTGTGTATAATTTAATTATATTGTGTATAAGTTTAATGTTTGTGAGAACAGCATTTCTAAGCAGAGTTGTAGTAACATCTTTTGCTGCCCTGAGCAGAGGAGATGTTGTCCCCTTAAGACTAACAGTGTAAGAAGAGCTTCAAATTCTGAAGGGGCTCCCTACGTATGGTTCCCTCTTATTTTCTCCATCTTTGAGTGGCAAGGTAATTACTGTGGGGACTTAGTAAATGGAGTGCTACCATTGGCATGGAAGAGTTTTAGGTTGCAAGTTTTCTGTTTTTAATTTTAATAATGAAATGGGCAATGTCATCCCATTTACAATAAAATAAAATTAATTATATGCAGAATCATTGATGCATTTGCGAAAGCGGAAGTCTTTCAAATATTTCTTTAAATAGTAAGTGCTCAAAAAATTAGCACCGTGCCCCTAGGTCCATTATATTTTAATTTTTATAGAAGTTTTGGATGGAAGGTTTGCAGCAATGCAGGTGTTGGTTGAGAAATATATTGTCCTTTCTTAAAATGGGATCTGTTAGATTTTGAGGTCTCTTTCTTGTATCTATTCAGTGATTGATCTGTATATTTTATTTATAATTGTATCATTGATTTCAGAGCTTCAGGAACAGTTTTCATTGCAACTGATAATGAAACCAAACAGAGGGTAGCCGTTAAAGACATTGACTTGTTGAAACAACATAAAAAAGGATTAATTCTTAATGAGATCAGAGTGATGAAAGAATTCAATCATGACAATCTCGTCAATTTTCTTGATGCATACTTGGTGGAGAACCATTTATATGTAAGTACATTGCAGCATTGGATATAATAGTTGATGAGTTTCCTCCAAAAGACATTGATTCATGTGGTTCTCCTGTGAATTTTGTAAATTATGTTCCTTGTGTTTTTCTTTCATTGAAAGTTGTAATGGTTTTAAAGTATCCACAAGAAGCCACTGAATGACTTTCTTGAGGGAATGCCATGGGGTCTGTGTGATAAATAATTTTTTTAGCAGCATACTTGAGGGCGTATTTATTTTATGATATCTTGAAATGTTGGGTGACATTTATTCATTCTCAGCATAAAAATAAAACCCTTATGAATTGATGGCCTCTTTACTATGTGAAATAATTTTGATAAGCAGATTTTAATGCAGATATGCAATTGGATTAATTTTGACATGTTTTCTTGAAAGTTAAAGTTTTTTAAAAAGAGGCAGTCTTTGTTTATTTTGTGCACGTTTGCCTTAATGTGTAGGCTGTTATGGAGCTATTGGATGGTGGGCCATTAACTGATATAGCCACTGAAACTGTAATGAAGGAAGGACAAATAGCTGCAGTGTGTAAAGAAGTTCTAAAGGCAATAAGTTTCTTGCATTCCAAGGTAAAGTCCCCTTGTGTATTATCATTACTAACTCCCTAAGATTAGTTCTCTAATATTATTGTAATTAAATTAGCTTTTAAATAATCATGAAAATCTTGTCAATTTCCTTGATGCTTACTCAGTGGACAACCATCTTTATGTAAGTCAAGTATTTTATCTATAGCAATAGGATTCATGTTAATTATTTTAAATTTGAGTATATTTATGCTTTCTGTCTAAAACATTTCTTAATTTCAGGGAATCATTCATCGAGATATAAAATCAGACAATGTTCTTTTAGGGATGGATGGAACTGTGAAAGTAACTGACTTTGGTTTTTGTGCTAATATTGTGGGAGATGAGAAAAGAAGAACATTTGTTGGCACTCCTTATTGGATGGCTCCAGAGGTAAAGAGAGATTTGTATTATCGTAGTACTGTGTAAATTTGAGACTTTTTCAAAGAAATATCTTGATTGAAACCTGTATAGGAATGAAATTCTTTAATTATAGAAGAAAGTTGTGAGAATTAGAATTAGGAAATGTAACTTAAAATTCTCTGTTAAGATTATGAGTAAGAGCCTTTTATTGATTTTTTTGATAAAATAAAATGAGTAAATTGCATTTACTTTGATTTCTGTCATTATATAGAAAGCCTATTTAGTCTCTCTCT
>KZ308981.1:121618-134143 GCA_000376725.2 Ladona fulva
TTTTAATTTAATTTAAATTTAAAGTTATAATTATGAGTAAATTTCCTGTTTTTGAACTTTTCTGACGTAAGCGTATGAAGATTTTACTACAGTTGTAATGAAGCAACATCGTCTAGGTAAGACGTAAAGAAGTAATTAGCAACTTCATTTGACGGATAACCTTCAATATCGTACCCATATCAGGAACAAGAATATTCACAGCGTATACATATTCACAGCTGAATATCCATGATCAGAACCAAAAGTCTGGTGTAAGTCTTGAGTTCATGTATCAATTGGATTAGATATTTCCTACGGATGGATGGAGAATCATATTTGTAGGAAAAGCGAGCGATTAAGTCATAAAATGTAAACATTTTTATTGAAGAAATTTCAAAGAATTTTTTATACATGTACATCCTAGGTAATATTTATCTGCTTAGAATATCTAGTAGAAGAAAAGATACGATGACTTATTTTGAATGGCAAAAGCATGAAGTAAGTGATTAAATTTAGTGTTAAAAAAAAAAGATATTTTGTTTTTTTTCTTTCCTTTGAGTGAATATTATAGAGACCCTTTCCAAGTTTATCAGTTCATTCTAGGTGGTGTTCCGTCCCAGTACGGGACCACAAATATCTCTTAGTAGTAAACAAGCCCTCGAGAGCTTGTTTACACTTTGGTGGTTCACTTTCAGTTGCATAATCATCTTCACTTTCAGGAGAGTAATCATTTTGTAAATCGCAAATTTCACTTACTCTGTGCATCACAAGAAGCAACATCATCATCAATGGTCATAAACTGTTCAGAAGTCATTTCATTCCACTGCAACAGCTTCCAGCCTTCAATATCCACTTCTTGAACAGCATCTTGTTCTTTATTCACTGTAACTGTATCACAACAGAACCCAACTTTTTCAAATAATTCTTCATCGTTTCACTTTTAATGCCTTTTCAAACTGATGCAAAAAAATGCATGGCCTCTAGAACTGTCAATTAAGAGCACCTTTACTGGAATTCATCGTTGCCACTGCTTTGTATACCAGCGTCTTTCTGTACTGCTCTTTCAGCCCGTGTATAATGCATAGATCTAACGGTTGCAAATAACTTTTGGAATTGGCTGGGAAGGGAACAACTTTTATGTTCCGAAGACCGGCAGTATCTTGTGGGTGATCTGCACAATAATCCACGAACAGTAACACTTTTCTCGAGTCAGAATCCATTTTTGCATCGAACTTTTGCAAATACTCCATGATTAATTTTGATGCCATCCATACCTTGGAATTATTTTTATACTGACATGGGAATGATGGGAATTCTTGAAACACCGCGGCTTGGCATATTTTCCTCCCATAAGAGTATTCATTCGTGAAATATGACCCACAAGCTAAACACGCGAAGTTACCCTCTGTTTACAGCTTCCCAAAAGAGATGACGAAGTTAGATCCACCTTTGGTTTTGATAAAGATGACATTTTTCGTTCTTCTGTAGCTTGCAAGGGCCTTTTCATGCTTTCTTTTTGATATCCTTCCCATCGAGAAGCCAATTTATCTGGCGACTCTCTGAAACAGGTAATATGAACTTTCAGCCCATAAAATATAACAGTGACTTCCAAAGGCGAAAAGTAAAAGATTTTAATTAATGGGAGATTTTCCTTAAATGGAATTCTGGATACTTTTGCTTGGTCTCAACGAAATTATACGATTTATCTCTCTAAAACAAAATCTTTCAACATAAAAGTTATAAAATCAATGGCGAAAAAGACAAAAGTTGCTACATTGCAAAGCAAAAAGTGAAAGAGAAAAACGAACCTCCTCAATGCATCAATCTTATTAGAGTATTTATTGTAGTATGGGTTATTCTTCAATGCTTCCATGCCATCTGCGAGAGATTTGGAGGACGTCATGATCAATCTGTCACTGAATTGCCACAAAAAATAATTATGTAGAGCTCTAGTGATAGTGGGTTTACTGTTTTTAACTATAGATAATGATGCCATAAATATTATTGTTCTTTCGCCTCGAAAAATTTCGCCGTACTTCAAAAAAATACAACTCTGAACAAGATGATACTCCCGCCAACTATAGGCTATAACTAAAACCAATTTCGTTTAGAATCATTCAGAAGACGCATTTCGGTTTCCAACTATTTCGTTTCAAATGAGCGCGCACCTTACCTCTTGTGAGGCTATTCGACTTTTACATATTTAGTGTATCAAATACTTCAAATAAGAAGAAACAATCTTATTTCTTCGTTTCCAAGGCTATCCTAGGTATGTATCTCATATATATCTATATTAAGAGTAAAATTTGCGTACTGTAAGCTGTAGTAATAATACTTCTNGAAAGTAAAGTATTAATTTTTTAAATAATATGAATAAATTTTTTCTTCATTTAAAAAAAATGAAATTCCACCAGATTCCACTTAGTACTTTTAATTTTGCGGTAATAAAAGTATATTTCATAAATGGGTTTTTACTTTTGCAATAAAGGTTATCTTTTACAAATTTCTGTTTTATTTCATACATGTCAGGGATGGTCAATAGGTCGATTGCAATGGGTTAATTGCAATCTACCTGTTGATCATTGGGGGATAATCAGTCCATTGCGACTTGTCATTGAGATTTTTGGTTTCCGATTAATTTTTATTTCTTCAATTAATCACTCAAATTAGCATCTACATATAACTAAATTGAATATATAGTTGCATAGGTTAAACAATTACAGAAGAAGGATTTGAAATATTACTATTAATTGGTTTCTGTGAATGTAAAGCTTGTTTCTCCAATTCAATCATAATTGAACAAAGTGGATTGAAGCAGGTAATAAGTTTTCCAGCCCTGATATATGTATGTAAGTAATATTGTGTTGACAATTGTAGGTTGTCACTAGAAAACAGTATGGAAAGAAGGTTGACATATGGTCTCTTGGAATAATGGCAATTGAGATGATAGAAGGGGAGCCGCCATATCTTAAGGAGCCACCACTCAGAGCAATTTATCTTATTGCTGCAAATGGTCGTCCTCAAATTCCTAGGTGGTTGACATTATCTCCCAATTTTCAGGTCAGTGTTTTTTATACTAAAAAAGGGTTAATTACAATATAAACTGTTCTATGACACGCTTTACTTAAATTAAACTGTAAATTGACAGATTATTTGAATAGTAAACATGTTTTATCATGATGAATCATCGTAGAACCTATGATAGTTTCTAAAGGCAGAGGATTAGATTTTTGATTCTTGACTAAATCTATGGAAAAAAGTAACCTTGGTCATAAAAATGACCAGGAGCGTAAACATTTAGAAAACTACCAGTTAACTAATTTTTGTTTTCCTTCTAGTTTTTTAAAGATATGTATTGATGTGGTCTAAAAATCTTTGATACCTGTCCAATGATTTGTTTTCCCTATTTTTTCTAAGTGAAATTTTTTATTTTAGGACTTTCTTGACAAGTGCCTACAAGTTGATGTTGATCTAAGAGCATCTGCAGATCAACTCTTGAGGCATCCATTCCTTCAAACTTGTATGAAGTTGGATACATTGACTCCTCTTATCAGAGCTGCTCAAAAAATTCTGAGGAAGGGTGTATAAGGGAATAATTTTTTTCCTTGGAAAAATTTTCCACAGGTCTCATGTCTAAATCCCAAAATTTCTAAAACACGACTTTATTATTGCTGATGGGAAGTAAAAAAGTCTCTGTCTCATAGGTAGGATATCAGTGAAAGTGTATTTATGGACAAGCCCTCGCTTCTTGTCTATAGTCATTCTCGAATTTCATCTGAGCTGTGATCATTCAGAAGTATTTATGCTTAGGAATGTGCTTTCTAGAGAGATGATGATTAAACTTTTTAATTGTTTGTGATTCACCACAGAATATATCATAGATGAATTTTTGTTCAGAAAAATCTTATAATAAATGCTAGTGCTGGATAGAAGTAAATTTTAAGATAAATGATTTCATAGATTCATTCAGCACAATTTCCTTAGGAAAATCATTGCTAAAATTTTAAACTTAGAATTGTGAAGTATCCTTCCTTGCTTGCTACTGATCAGCATCATTTGACTTGTATCAGTCTTCTTATGGATAAAGAAAACCAAGGGTAGGGATGTGATGATATCAGTTTTAATTGCATTATGTAGTGCAAGGCCATCTGAAGAGTATCAAGATGTATATGCTGGCATGTTTGAATTCATTCCATAACAACTTATGAACATCTTTGTTTAGGAAACTTTAAATATGGGAAACTTTATTTTATTCTCAAAATATTTGTACTGTGATTTTTTTCACAGTTTGTTTTCAGTCAAGGGCAAATATAGTGTAGAAATTGTGATCCTATTTGAGTATGTGCCAAACTTCTAAGATATATGCTCAATATCTGTGTTATTAATGTTTGAAGCCAGGAGGAAAGCTTGCCAATTCATTAGCTATGTAGTACATGGAAGATGTAATTTTAACTTTCAACATTTTCCCTCGCAAAATAGTTTTTAATTGTTTAGGTGAAAATTGGAAGGTAAAAATCATGACCTCATGATTTTCCTCTGAATTTTTTTTGTCTGTAATTGTAAAGAAAATCAGGATTAACGGTGTTGATTTGTTACTAGTCATTACCATTTCATATTATACAAAGCGATCAGTTATCTTGTTCTAAATCTCACCTAAATGGTGTGTTATCTCACAGCTTTTTTAATTCAAGTTTTCTTTAGGCAGAGAGAAAAGGATGAAAGACCTTTAAAAAATAACATTTTTGCATTATTATTATTTACCGTCTTGCTAGTTAACTCATAACAAAGATAATTTTATTTACCTGTGTATTAAAATTTGTCGTTGAAATTTTTGTGCATTCAAAATATAGATGCATCACAGCTTTTGCAATGTGACTTTAGGTACAGTTCTAGATACATTTATGTCCACTCTATTATCTAAGAGCAGAAAAAGTAATGTATTAATGCCCTAAGTTGACAATTTTGGTCTCACTTATTTTACTTCCTATGCTTTTGGAGTTCTTTTTTTTGTTGAGAGTTACTGGCTATCAAAAATTTTCTGCTTCTATAAGGCTGTGTGAGCAATGGTTTACAGTATCTGGAAATCAGAATAAATGAGTACGATGAGGGAAATGCATGAATTTGCAGAAAATTCTATCAAGAATATTCTCATGATATGTTGATTTTTAATGTTCCTATTTAAATTGTTCTTCAGACATACATAGTTTGCAGTGTGTTTTTTTGTAAATGGATGGATGTTTGGTGCATCGCTGTCTGCAAAAATTGATCTGTGGAGTTGTTCTAACATAGAGAATTACTACTTAACCATTTGGGAAAAATTCCTTTATTAATTATGTCAGTATTAATTAGTTTCACTACAACTATGTAGCCAACTGGTTTTAAATGAGGCCAATATGATCCAAATAGGCTAGTGATCAGTAAAAGTTTATTTCAGTACAAAAATGTAATGTAAGGAATAATTGGTAGAGAATGACTAACTCATTTTTTATTTATGGGATGTTATAAAAATACTTATTCTTTTGATCTGTGAATTTTAGTGATAAATCTTTTGGCATTAAAGCATAAGAATGATTTCAGATTTGGAAGCCCTATGTAATTGTGAAATCATTTATCTATTTGAGAAAATCTTGCTTAAGACTTGCTCTTTCCTTCATAACTGATCTAGAGTAATAGGTACAGAAAGTAAAGTATTAATTTTTTAAATAATATGAAGAAATATGACCGAGTCTGTAGGAATAAATTTTCTTGATAATTCCTTTGATCTCTGTAAGTATGAATAAGTAATTAAGAATAGGTAGAAGAAATTTGAGATCTATCACCTTTGCTACCGTATGCTTCTTGTTTCAGTTGGGCTTGCATTTTCAGAATTTCAAGTAAATTTTGACCATTATGAAATCTATATCTCCTGGCAGGATTAGTAAGGTTTTGTTGCAAATGTTGGTAATGAAAAGTATTGTGTAATTTATTTTAGATTGATACTATTGTCTTATCCATAACAATAGTTTTGGCTGGATATTTTTATGAAATGTGAATAGTCTTTATTAAAACTTGGAAAGAAATATTTAGCAGTGTAATGATACCTAGTTTTTGTAATCCGTTAATATGCTGAAAATTTCATGGTCATGCATTTGTAAAACAGTGAAATTGTACTATGAGAAAAGATAATGAATGCCATGTTATTCTCCTTCATTCCTAATTCAGTGATTTCACAATTTTAACAGATTTTGTGCAACACTTGGGGGAGTTACATGATATTCAATGAAAACTTATTGTCATGCAGTTTCATATTACGATTTCAAAAATGTTAAAATTGCTGTCATATATGTTGCTTATTTTATGTATGAGGTTGTTGTATATTATCTTGGTCTCATTCAGTTCACTGCATTGGAAGGTTTTATTTCCAGGAATATTTATTGGTGTTGGTTATTTTTTCAAGTATTATCAGGTTTCTCAGGATAGACTTTTTGTGAATTTTTTACCTGAATTTCCTCTTCATTCAGATAAGTTTGTGCAATATTTTGTACTCTTTTTAATTTCTGCATACCTAAATTTGCATTTCCAGTGCCATATCTTGGATTATGTTACCAAGTTTTTAATAATTGAAGTTATGTATTTTACCAGCGGACTCAGAAATTTTTACCAAGTAATGTAGCTGCAGTATGTATATTGTCAGTACTTGTGCTATAAAATGTTAATTTTATCCAGTTTTATAGAAGGGGTCAGATGAGGTGGAAATATTTTTGTAATTTTTTAAAAATACTGTGTATTAATCAAAAATAGTTTATCATCCATTTGTGCCATCTTGGGAGTAATCCTCTCAGAATGCTGCTTTTATCAAGCAAGTTGTTAATTCCTTAAAGATGGTTTATTCCATTGAAAGGACAAAGTTGAGGTGATTTGAGTGTATCTTAATGAAAAAAGTTAATGAAACATCTTATTCCTTTAAAGCTTTTTTCTTTCAAACATCTTTTTACACCCTTTCTCACCGAGTATTTGCCAATATCCCTTTATATTGCAGAAAAAAGTAGGCATGACATTTATAAAACTTTAAGATTGATTGCTCAAGCATGTTATAGGAGCCTTAATTATAACTAATTGTAAAACTTCATCAGACATTCTGCGTAAACAAGAACTATTTTCAAATGCATGTGCCATTACAATTAGAATCTTATGTAAGAAATTTATTGACTAGAAACAAAAAATTGGGCATATTTTTACAAAGATAAACATTCTAATTCTGCAATAAGATCCATATGTTTGAAGTCTTCTGGTGCATTAGTAAATCTCTCTAATAGCCTATCTCTTTTTTCATCATCTTTCCCATAGTAAAGCTGCATTTGATTTGCCAGGCATAAAGCTTCATTAACATTCTGAAAGAAATAAAAAGGGTTTCACATTTTCACATTATTTACATAATTACCCTGCAAACTGGCATGTGGCAGGGGTCATGTCATTTGGTGTGTGGCAAATGAGTCATAAAACAAATTATATGAGAAGGTGTTTAAAATTTTGCACAGTTTTTAAGAAAAACTTCAATTTCAGGACAATAAGGTTGACAGCTGAACACATTCTCTTGGCTAACTCTTACATATTTTACAAGCTATAGCTTATTTTAGCAAATGTTTCCTCATTTCCCAGTGGGACATTGAAAAGCCAAGAGATAACTTAGTATTATATGAACCTCAAAACGAGGATTCGCAAGGATTTATTTCTTCCACAAGAGAATTCATTAATGGAGGTATGCCTGCTTATTAAGTACTTACCAAAACATTTTTATCAAACTCTCCTCTCATGAGCACAATTCCTTTCTCATTTAATAACTCAGGATAGTGAGTAATAGTCAGACACTCGGGAGCATTTTCTTTATAGGCCTACAAATAAAGTAGTGAATTAGATAAACATCTGAATTAGTAACTATAAAGAACATTATTTCAAAGGCTACTTTTACATTTAGAGGATACCAAACAAAATATGCCATAATATGATGATGATGGGTGTAAATGCCCCTAGTAAATGACATGGGCTGAGCACATCAACATGACATTTTTAAAAGATAATTGAAAGTAAACATTAACANAAAGATATTTTGTTTTTTTTCTTTCCTTTGAGTGAATATTATAGAGACCCTTTCCAAGTTTATCAGTTCATTCTAGGTGGTGTTCCGTCCCAGTACGGGACCACAAATATCTCTTAGTAGTAAACAAGCCCTCGAGAGCTTGTTTACACTTTGGTGGTTCACTTTCAGTTGCATAATCATCTTCACTTTCAGGAGAGTAATCATTTTGTAAATCGCAAATTTCACTTACTCTGTGCATCACAAGAAGCAACATCATCATCAATGGTCATAAACTGTTCAGAAGTCATTTCATTCCACTGCAACAGCTTCCAGCCTTCAATATCCACTTCTTGAACAGCATCTTGTTCTTTATTCACTGTAACTGTATCACAACAGAACCCAACTTTTTCAAATAATTCTTCATCGTTTCACTTTTAATGCCTTTTCAAACTGATGCAAAAAAATGCATGGCCTCTAGAACTGTCAATTAAGAGCACCTTTACTGGAATTCATCGTTGCCACTGCTTTGTATACCAGCGTCTTTCTGTACTGCTCTTTCAGCCCGTGTATAATGCATAGATCTAACGGTTGCAAATAACTTTTGGAATTGGCTGGGAAGGGAACAACTTTTATGTTCCGAAGACCGGCAGTATCTTGTGGGTGATCTGCACAATAATCCACGAACAGTAACACTTTTCTCGAGTCAGAATCCATTTTTGCATCGAACTTTTGCAAATACTCCATGATTAATTTTGATGCCATCCATACCTTGGAATTATTTTTATACTGACATGGGAATGATGGGAATTCTTGAAACACCGCGGCTTGGCATATTTTCCTCCCATAAGAGTATTCATTCGTGAAATATGACCCACAAGCTAAAACCTTCCTCTGATTTATATCAATGACCTGAGCGACGAGATTGATAGCAAATGAGGGTATTTGCGGATGACTTGGTAATATATAAAAAAATATCAAGTGACGAAGATAGCATTTCACTATGAAACGATTAAGTTCATATTCAAAAGTGGTGCGAAAAATGGCAACTAGATCTTAATGTAAATAAATGCTCTGGGATAAACTTCGAAAGGAAAAGATTGTATCCGAACCACCCGTACAAAATTAAAGAGTATGAATATGAATGTAGTCGACTCATCTGAATATCCACACTTACAAATAACTTAAACTGGAGCACACATATCAGAAATATCTGCTGTAAAGAAACGAAAAAGCTCGGCTGTAAAAAGCGCATTGATGGTAGATGCGATGAAAAGATCAGAAAGCGATGCTATTTCAACATAGTTAGGTCCCATCTGGAATACGCGTCGAGTACCCAGTGGATGAATCGAACTCGAGAAAGTGCAGCGCAAGGCGATATGATTTTTTAAAAAGTGCTACGATAGAAAAGCGAGTGTTACTCAAATGCTCTCAGACGCAGTTTGGGAATCCTTGGAAGAAAGGAGATTAGAAACTAGGGAATAGAAGAATATACTCAAATATCTGCTTATACCATTAAAAAGGAACATATATTGTGTGATAGAAACTTTCCTGATCCTAAGTTAATTATTTGCAGTGTTTGAAATAGTTTTAAATAATAATCCTTAACTGAAATTTCAGCCAACTGGTCAGTTTATTTGGTGAAATTCTGTATCACAGTACAATTTTTATTATTTTGATTAACTAATGTGTTATTTTTAGTTCTTTAGATTTTTTATATGTACAGATAATGTACCCTAATCATGTGCCATACATAATAGCATTTTTAAGTTAAAAATTACTGTTTTTTCAGACGAAGGTTGGGAATCCTTGAAAGAATGGAGATTAGAAGCTAAGCTACGATTGCTTGCTAAATTCAGAGAGAGTATATATACGGAAGACGTAATTGGTTTAATGCGACCCCCCTGTTATTTCGCCCGATCCGACAATGAGTGTAAAAGTAAGAGAAATAGACGCGAGGACAAGTCGTTTTAGGGACTCATTCTTTCCGCGAACTAAAGCTAAAGAGGTAACTCCAACGTTTGGGGGTACACCCCCAGCCACACGCTGAAAGTGGCTTGCAGGGTATTTATGTAGATGTATATGTGCACTTGAGCTCTACAATCTCAAATTCATAAGTACAATCAAGCTCTAAATGTACTAACCAAGTTTCCCTATAATTTCTAATTTAAAAGCATTGCCAGCGACCTACTAAAAAGGTCACTTTTAATTTTATGCAATGATACATACATAACGTAAAGTCGTTTATTGTCTTACTGGGTAACAATTATCTTTCTCTAAAGGAAGTGCTGAAATAAATGCATTAGACAATCTCCACATTATTATCACGGAGAAATAAAACATGCATGGCATCCAACGAATGTTCATATTTGTAAATATCTTATTCCGTTTTTTATACCAGTTGTTCACTATGTTTAAAATTTCAAGTGTAATATAAGTTTTTAAGAAAAACTTCAATTTCAGGACAATAAGGTTGACAGCTGAACACATTCTCTTGGCTAACTCTTACATATTTTACAAGCTATAGCTTATTTTAGCAAATGTTTCCTCATTTCCCAGTGGGACATTGAAAAGCCAAGAGATAACTTAGTATTATATGAACCTCAAAACGAGGATTCGCAAGGATTTATTTCTTCCACAAGAGAATTCATTAATGGAGGTATGCCTGCTTATTAAGTACTTACCAAAACATTTTTATCAAACTCTCCTCTCATGAGCACAATTCCTTTCTCATTTAATAACTCAGGATAGTGAGTAATAGTCAGACACTCGGGAGCATTTTCTTTATAGGCCTACAAATAAAGTAGTGAATTAGATAAACATCTGAATTAGTAACTATAAAGAACATTATTTCAAAGGCTACTTTTACATTTAGAGGATACCAAACAAAATATGCCATAATATGATGATGATGGGTGTAAATGCCCCTAGTAAATGACATGGGCTGAGCACATCAACATGACATTTTTAAAAGATAATTGAAAGTAAACATTAACATGTTGGCTCATAGCTGACCTGATAGTTGATTAGGGAAGTGAAGTGTGCTTCATTTCCACTGAGCTGACACATGATAAATTCATAACCCTGACTCCTTGGAAGGGGAAAAAGAAACTGAAACCCAAAAAGTAAACATTTTACATAAACACAACCATAATAATAATATACATAACTACTATATGGACAGACAAGGCTTATATGAATGTAAATACATGATAAATTATGATATAAAGGAGGAACTGAATTTTTCTACAGACAAAACTCCTTGAGAGCAAACAAAAGGGAACTGTCAAAAAAGTGGTCAGATCTTCCAATAATGTGCCAAGAATTTGATTAAAAATGAATGCAGTTTATAAATGGCATATTTTACAATGAAATGCACCAACTCTGAGCCACTCAAATGAAGAAATGGAAGGATTTAATGATGACTGGAAATGTTCATCAGAAAGGTAATATCTATACTAAGAATAAAATAGGTATTTTTCAGTGAGTAAAATTGTGAAAAGCAAGGCAATGATGCTGCATATAAATATGGTTATGGAGGGAGAAAAAATTGCAGAGTATATTTGAGAGACCACACAGATTTTACAGTTCACTTTCTGAAGGAAAATGATAATGCAAGTGGCCAAAGGAGTAAAATGTGGAATATTGCTCTTTACTGAATAACTTCTTAAACACTTAATAAAGTGAGGGAGTGCCCCAGCTAAGATGTAGAGTAAAATTCCATACCCATCTGGAAGTAAGATGTGATGAGCATTAGAAATGAACTATAAAAAAAAATAATTCATGCATTAATCAATACCAAATAAATTAAACAGAAGGCTAATTAAGGATGAATTTAAAGAGACAAGCAGCTGATTTGGGGGCGGGGTGGCAATGGTGAACATTGGTGAAAATTAAGACATAAAATGAAACTGTGATAACCAAAATGAGATTTTTCCTGTTAGATCATCCCAAAGAAATTAGACAAATGAAAATACAAAAATGGATAAACTGCCAGAGGTGAATGAAGCAGAAATTTTGATAGATTTTATGTATGAAATTCATTCTTCTAATAAAGAAATTTGCATCTGATTCAATTAAAATGTATAAGCTTCAACATTTGTTGAGAAATACTCACAATTGGAAACATATGGAATTTTTTTTCAATTACTCGATAAGTCTCCTCTGAAATTACAGCTGCTATTCCATCTTGATTTTTAAAGTACTCTAGCCATATCTAAAACATAATTTAGATTAGAAAAAGTGAAAACAATGCACTACAGAGACCTTAAAATATATAAGCTGCTGCTATTTGTTACAAGAAAATAGTAAAAATAACATTTTAGTTTTAACCAAGTTTTTAACTGTTGGGGTACCATTAACAATTCCTTGCCCAGGGATATTTCTTGAATTCACAAAATATATTCTTAATTCAACAAAAATTTCGAATTTCTGTTTCCTATAGAGCACAAATGGAAATTATTATAGCATTTAACAAATTTACAAAAGGTTTA
>KZ308981.1:140992-155336 GCA_000376725.2 Ladona fulva
ATACTTCTAATTATTGTTTAACAAAAGGTTAAATACTAACAAAACTATTGAATTCTATCCAGAAACAACAATAACAATTAATTATGAGAAATCTCAGCCTTGCACAACAAAAAATTTATCGCGTGTCGTTACTAAATCATCGTAGCACCCAGCCGCCGCGGACCAAATCGTCGAGGACCAAATCGTAGCGGGACCAAATTGTCGTGGGACCAAATCGTAGCGGACCAAAACGTAGCGGACCAAATCTCCGCGGACCAAAATTCCGGGTGCCAATGAAAATTGTTCAATTCATTCTAGTCCCGAAAAATATTTCTGAATTTTCAACAGTTTTTAAAACATTTTGCAGTTCTATACGAGTCTACGACTCTTCTGTGGCGGACCAATGAAAATCGAGAGCTGGATAACGGATCTGACACATAGACAAAAATCAAACTCTTCCTTGCAAACGTTAGACAGGGGCATAAGGATCAGAGGATGATTGTTCGTAAAGGTGAATGAAAAATATCGAGAATTTCCTAAATTGAAGATTTAAGAAGTTTTATGTTGCAAATAGAATAAAGGGTACTGAGCAGAGGGTGCCAAGTAAATTTGAATCTGAATTATTTTCCCGAATGGAGGAATTAGTTGCCAAATGAATGACCTCGACATAAATAACGTTCTTCTTATATAAATAGCATGATAAACTAAGGTTCTGTAAAAGTGCCTGTAATGAAAATCAGTATGTTTAAGTCGCTTTAAGAGAGAATAGAGAGGTAATAAAGGAATAGCTTTTGTATTTTCTATTTCTTTAATTTCAACCCTCGGTGTTTGCGAATTCATTCATGACAACTGAAGAATAATATATGAGGATAATATTAAGTATTCTTACAGTATAATTCTCGAAACGCGAAGAATGTGAAGGCTTAAAAGAATCCAATCCAGGAAGAAAGTTTTGGGAAGCGTTTCCGTCTTTTTTGGTGTCAGATTCTATTCTATTCAGCTCTTCAAACCTCCGGAAACGAAAAAGAAATATTTTGTATCTGGTGGACTGAGTTCGACCATTTATTTTGGGCACCTATGCTTGTGTAATTTCGTACCTTTTCATCAAAAAGAGTGTAGTAAGCAGGCATGGTTGTGTTTTCGTTCGTTGTTGTTTACTGTATCTCACTGTAATTGTCGTTATGTGGATGTTTGCGGGGGCTTTGAAAATAAATAAATTATCATCGATATTTCTTGTCTCCTTTTTATCCATAAAGGACCACTGAACAAGTACCACACCATCCAATATTATTGCTAACTCCAAAAATGGGCGCAATAGCAATCTCTGGAGGACATCGGAAGGACCCTGAAGAAGACGGCCTCGGGCCGTGATTACGTAGGGGTGCATTGAACTAAATGCATAACTTCTGGTTTCATCGGAACTTTTATGCTTAAATATATATTATCAATTCTATTGTGCTGTTTATGAAATGAATATGGTTTGCCTATTAATGTGTTTGCATTTGGTTCTGTCGCTGTCTTAAGTGGGTTTAATACACCATTTTTGTCTATAAATTTCCATTAAGCATCCCTGTCGCTCATTCTTTCATTCAAGATTTCCTCAACGAGACATCCCGACTTCCTCCACATATCTTTGTCCTGTGCATATTCGTTTCATATATTTGCATGTCACTATAATTTCATATATCTTTATGACTCGGGCTGGAAATTCTTCAAACTATCATAAAAGCTCTTATTTTATCGTTTTTACTGAGAAATGTTCTAATATTATTATTATACATAGTTATCTTATATTCTAAATTCGTGCTAAGTATAGTATTACTTATAATATCATTACTTTTATTAAAAATATATTGGATCGAATCATCTTTGATCAATTTAATGAATAAAACTAAACAATAAAGATGAAAAACGATTTCAATCTATTATAGCCAACTGTAAATTATTCAGGCCGAATCTGGACCGATATGGAAAAAAACTGGACCTCTGACCTAAAATGCGATCAATTAGGCCAGACCAGGCTTGGAAAAGACATTTCAGCCTGTGCAGACTTCTACCCTGAATAGTATAGGTGACTATTCAAGAAGTCAAGGCGCCGTGGCTTCAAAAGAGGCCATTCCATGTCAAGTGGACCAACGGTACCCGCTCGACCATCACCGATTTCAATGAAATTTTGTGTGAACATAACTTGATATCTTTTATGAACATTTCCCAAGTCTTATATCCATCGATGAAATATTTGCTGAGATATAGTCATTTGTTTGACCCCCTACCGCAGCCTTCTACAGTTAGACAGCGATTTTTAGCAAGTTTGAGACACGTTATCTCACGCAGTATTCCGTNCTAGTCGCCGTGCAGAGGGCGGCCCTGTAGCGAAAAGGATATTCGTATCACTCAGTAACTCGCGCAGAATTTTCAAAAATAAATTGGACGAATACGATTTCACCAACTCATGAATAGCATGAATGTACTCTTAATCTCAGAACCCGATTCCCGCTGAGTAAGATTTGATCTTGAAGGTCGCAAAAGGGTGTAATGGTTGGGAAAACGGTTATGAGAAAGATTTTTTTAATGCGTCCAATATACCTATCATCGGCGAAAAATAATTTCATGATGGAATAGAAACGGATGAGGAGAAAAAGGTTACAATAAAAATACTAGAAAATGATTGATTCGATTGTATAATCAAGGATATCAGTAATAGGATAAATGGATATGGAACTAATATGAGAATATAGGAGTTTCCTAGAAGTTATAAAATTAACTAAATTAGTTTCCTAGCTTTGAACTCACCACAACTGCATCATCTGCACATTCTTTGCCAATTTACATTCGCATTCTATGTGATGGGCTCCCGATAGCCAAGTGGGCAACGCGTTCGAACTCATTGAAAGCGGTCCCAGGTTCGATTCCCGGTGGGGGCCTACGTGCTAAATGACCCCAGGTATCGAAGTACTTTTAACGATACTATACTTCTCTGTGAAGTAAATAATCAGTGCTAGTAACCTTAACTGTGGAAGCACCGTAAGACCAATAATATCGACGTATCTACATACGTCTTTTATAACCAAGTGATGTCTACTCCATTATATTTTCCTTTTTTCTGCTTTCAAAAATACCCACGTTTCAAATCAGACCAATCAACATTACACCTCCGAGATTGGCATTAAAAATATTTGTTCACCACTTCGCCCGTCCATTTTGAAAAAAAACAAGAAAATGTGTACGTAAATCTGAGTGCACGTGTCCTATTAACGTCTAATAAAGAAGCTAGAATTAATAATTAACTCTACTTCACAATTTAATTTAGCAATTACCCACCCGTCCCTATTACTGATATCCTTGATTATACAACCGAATCAATCATTTTCTATATTTCTAGTAACCTTTTTCTCCTCATTCGTTTCACTTTTTAAAACAGCTGATTCAACCAAATTTTAATTCAAATTCCGAAAGGTGTGTGAAAACAATAAACAAGAAAAAAGGATTGGCGGAGGAGTAACGATGCTGCATGTCGGCAGTCAACGCAAAAGAATAAATAGAAAGAAGGAAAAAGGGGAGAATTTTTGAAGTGTACAAATGAAAACTCCAGGGTTCGATTCTCGATGGGGGGCATGATGTTGATCCAGTTTCATGGTAAAATAGGGAAACTATCTTTATTACAATGAAGAGGATTCATAGCAGTATATAAAAGACGACAGAGGGCGGCGTATGGGTAGATCCACTGACCACGTATTGCCCACAGTTAAACCCTATTGGCCAAACACTATCCTCATGAAGGCTGTTGCTCCATGGACTTTAACTTGTTTTCTTTAACAAATGAAATCAATAAGCTCTGAACAAGCATCAGCGAACACAAAAAGAGTTGCAGACAAACGAGGAAAATATACAAAAAGTTAGAGAGACGATTTAAAAAATCAACGATAGGAAAGACTATGAGGATTGGGGTGGGAATGAGGCTTACTAAGCGAGATGAGGAGTGAGGTGGTTTCCCATTTCTTTCCTCAATGAGGCAGAATGCTGTCTGAGGAACAGGTACACGTAGTAGCATTAAAATGACTCTAAGCAAAAGTTATAGAAGCATATAATAAGGAGTGAGCAAGATAAATACAAATACTCAGAATCCCATATACCTTAGCAGCTTTTGTACGTCATAAGCAAGACTGAAGCAAAAGTGACAGATACAGTTTACTATCCTACAGAGAAGAATTTTCAACTGAGACACGTCTCAAGAAAAATTCACTTTGATGATGATCAGATAACGGTGATCATAAAATTACCTTTTGTTGCTTCCTTACTCTCCCTTTCGGCTTAGTTTCGATCAGGGCCGGTCGGAAGCTACCCAACGCCCCCAAGACAAAGAGCGCTCTCGTATATTATACAACTCAAATTTGTATAAAAGATAATTTTTGTAAATGACATACAAAGATATGAGAAATTAATTTTCGACATAAGCTTTGGCAAAGCCTTCGGCAACGTTTCGCACATTTTTACTTACGAAGAGAATGCCAAGTGTCGGCTTCGCAGATTATGACGAAATTTTGTGCTTTGAAAGACTTTGAGACAAGAATAACGAATCCCCACCAGTAGTGGGGGAAATTCGTTATTCGATTCGAGCAATAGTAATACAGGGTAAGGCGTGGAAACCTCCTTTTTAAAAAAGAAATTCCCTTTAAATAAGGAAGTTCCTACGTCCCGCCCTGTGGTTATGTTTTAGCTATAGTTTTCCCAGATATTGGTCTTTAATTTTATAAAAGCTTAATATCCAACCTAACCACTGGTATGATCGACTCGCTTATTTTTTGTCGAATAGAGCCCTACAAGCAAACATTGGAAAAAATTACAGGTCTAACTCGGCTATAAAATGTTTGAGCCAGGGGAATCCAAAATCCCCGTTTTCCCATAAGAAAGCAATGCGCAGATTTTCAAAATTCTTTGATGAACCATTTTGAAAAGATATAGAATTTTACTTTCAAGGATACGTGACTGCGCAACGGTAACAGCAAGGACATCTCCCCAAATAATCATGGGTTTGACGCCAATCCTCTACGAATGACTCTCATAAGAAATACACCATATACAATGTTTAAAACGTTTCCCTAAAGTACGTATATATGTCAACCCCCCGAACCATAGTTAGAGGATGTAAATTAGTAAGGTAAACGGAATTGATGATTCCCTAATGGTCCTGCAATCGACGTCAGACCGCTGAAAATGGTCTTCTATTTGAAATACAGAGGAAACATGATAGCTAAGAGCAAATTCTATAGTATTAGGCCGGACTTCGTGGAAAGCCATAATGAGAATTAAAGAAGGCACTTCATAGTTTCCACACTAAATGTTTTATTTAAAAACGACCGGTTTCGGCTAACGCCATCATCGAAACCGGTCGTTTTTAAATAAAACATTTAGTGTGGAAACTACGAAGTGCCTTCTTTAATTCTCATTATGGCTTTCCACGAAGTCCGGCCTAATACTATAGAATTTGCTCTTAGCTATCATGTTTCCTCTGTATTTCAAATAGAAGACCATTTTCAGCGGTCTGACGTCGATTGCAGGACCATTAGGGAATCATCAATTCCGTTTACCTTACTAATTTACATCCTCTAACTATGGTTCGGGGGGTTGACATATATACGTACTTTAGGGAAACGTTTTAAACATTGTATATGGTGTATTTCTTATGAGAGTCATTCGTAGAGGATTGGCGTCAAACCCATGATTATTTGGGGAGATGTCCTTGCTGTTACCGTTGCGCAGTCACGTATCCTTGAAAGTAAAATTCTATATCTTTTCAAAATGGTTCATCAAAGAATTTTGAAAATCTGCGCATTGCTTTCTTATGGGAAAACGGGGATTTTGGATTCCCCTGGCTCAAACATTTTATAGCCGAGTTAGACCTGTAATTTTTTCCAATGTTTGCTTGTAGGGCTCTATTCGACAAAAAATAAGCGAGTCGATCATACCAGTGGTTAGGTTGGATATTAAGCTTTTATAAAATTAAAGACCAATATCTGGGAAAACTATAGCTAAAACATAACCACAGGGCGGGACGTAGGAACTTCCTTATTTAAAGGGAATTTCTTTTTTAAAAAGGAGGTTTCCACGCCTTACCCTGTATTACTATTGCTCGAATCGAATAACGAATTTCCCCCACTACTGGTGGGGATTCGTTATTCTTGTCTCAAAGTCTTTCAAAGCACAAAATTTCGTCATAATCTGCGAAGCCGACACTTGGCATTCTCTTCGTAAGTAAAAATGTGCGAAACGTTGCCGAAGGCTTTGCCAAAGCTTATGTCGAAAATTAATTTCTCATATCTTTGTATGTCATTTACAAAAATTATCTTTTATACAAATTTGAGTTGTATAATATACGAGAGCGCTCTTTGTCTTGGGGGCGTTGGGTAGCTTCCGACCGGCCCTGATCGAAACTAAGCCGAAAGGGAGAGTAAGGAAGCAACAAAAGGTAATTTTATGATCACCGTTATCTGATCATCATCAAAGTGAATTTTTCTTGAGACGTGTCTCAGTTGAAAATTCTTCTCTGTAGGATAGTAAACTGTATCTGTCACTTTTGCTTCAGTCTTGCTTATGACGTACAAAAGCTGCTAAGGTATATGGGATTCTGAGTATTTGTATTTATCTTGCTCACTCCTTATTATATGCTTCTATAACTTTTGCTTAGAGTCATTTTAATGCTACTACGTGTACCTGTTCCTCAGACAGCATTCTGCCTCATTGAGGAAAGAAATGGGAAACCACCTCACTCCTCATCTCGCTTAGTAAGCCTCATTCCCACCCCAATCCTCATAGTCTTTCCTATCGTTGATTTTTTAAATCGTCTCTCTAACTTTTTGTATATTTTCCTCGTTTGTCTGCAACTCTTTTTGTGTTCGCTGATGCTTGTTCAGAGCTTATTGATTTCATTTGTTAAAGAAAACAAGTTAAAGTCCATGGAGCAACAGCCTTCATGAGGATAGTGTTTGGCCAATAGGGTTTAACTGTGGGCAATACGTGGTCAGTGGATCTACCCATACGCCGCCCTCTGTCGTCTTTTATATACTGCTATGAATCCTCTTCATTGTAATAAAGATAGTTTCCCTATTTTACCATGAAACTGGATCAACATCATGCCCCCCATCGAGAATCGAACCCTGGAGTTTTCATTTGTACACTTCAAAAATTCTCCCCTTTTTCCTTCTTTCTATTTATTCTTTTGCGTTGACTGCCGACATGCAGCATCGTTACTCCTCCGCCAATCCTTTTTTCTTGTTTATTGTTTTCACACACCTTTCGGAATTTGAATTAAAATTTGGTTGAATCAGCTGTTTTAAAAAGTGAAACGAATGAGGAGAAAAAGGTTACTAGAAATATAGAAAATGATTGATTCGGTTGTATAATCAAGGATATCAGTAATAGGGACGGGTGGGTAATTGCTAAATTAAATTGTGAAGTAGAGTTAATTATTAATTCTAGCTTCTTTATTAGACGTTAATAGGACACGTGCACTCAGATTTACGTACACATTTTCTTGTTTTTTTTCAAAATGGACGGGCGAAGTGGTGAACAAATATTTTTAATGCCAATCTCGGAGGTGTAATGTTGATTGGTCTGATTTGAAACGTGGGTATTTTTGAAAGCAGAAAAAAGGAAAATATAATGGAGTAGACATCACTTGGTTATAAAAGACGTATGTAGATACGTCGATATTATTGGTCTTACGGTGCTTCCACAGTTAAGGTTACTAGCACTGATTATTTACTTCACAGAGAAGTATAGTATCGTTAAAAGTACTTCGATACCTGGGGTCATTTAGCACGTAGGCCCCCACCGGGAATCGAACCTGGGACCGCTTTCAATGAGTTCGAACGCGTTGCCCACTTGGCTATCGGGAGCCCATCACATAGAATGCGAATGTAAATTGGCAAAGAATGTGCAGATGATGCAGTTGTGGTGAGTTCAAAGCTAGGAAACTAATTTAGTTAATTTTATAACTTCTAGGAAACTCCTATATTCTCATATTANTGCTTCACCCCCAAATTTTAATAATTCTGCAGTGATGTTGTCGACTCCTGGTGCTTTCCAGTTTTTAAATTTTTGTATAACATCTTTAACTTCTTTAATTGATGGCTCTTTCACTTCCCAGTCCACTAGTGAATACTGCTCATCAATATTGTTACTTTCCATTTCTTCCCCTTCATCGCATGTTAATAAGTCATGGAAGTACTCTTTCCATCTCCTCAAAATATCTTCCTTTTCGCTTAGAATATGTCCCTCCTTACTTATGCATGCACTTGATCTAGGCTTAAATCCCTTAGTAATGTAAATAACCTACTTACACAAAATAACCTACTTACGTAAATAACCTACTTACGCAAATTTTTATTATATGGACAAAAAACTCACATGGTTCAGATTGCTCTGATAGTCAAGGATATCAGTTATTAGTCGCCTGGAATCATCTTGACCCAATGCGACTAATTAAGTATTATGTTGAACCATTTAGGGACCATGTAAAACAACCGTGTTTAAATAAAGTACCCGCGTTTTTTTAGAATTTTAAAAATTATCAAATAACATTTACTTATGAAAGAAGACACTTATTATTAAGAAAATTATCTTGTTGGAGTCACTGTTTAGTTCTTATACCAAGGTAGTCAAGCTCTTTGGCGTTATTACATTACATTGCATTATTATTATTACATTACATTAATAATTGATATTGCATTACGTTAATAATTGATATGAACTATACGCACATGGTCTACTGTTACAACGTAATTCAAATGGACCAGTGTGTTTCTAAGAGGAAAGGCACTGTGACAATATACACATTGAAAGTGTTTGTCGAAGTTGATTTTTTAATTATTCTGCATAGAAAAACAGTAATTTTGGACAGTACTTGACGATTTATTTACGATACAATTGTATCCTACACACATAAAATGAAAATATTATTTATAAAGGAATATTTTGGATTAGTAGCAATATTGCTTGTACTCGTGTTTATGCTTCTATCGTTTAAGAAACATGTGCTGGCCAACCCCATGTTTTTTATATTTGTATAATTAACTTTTAACTAACCTTGGGAAGATCTTCTGTGCCTAAGGTACAGATGACTCCCCCAAGAGCATGGGAGCTAGGGAGATTCAAAAGTGACCCTGGGATCCTCTCCAGGCCACAATAAATGCTATTCCATAAGAAATCAATTGAGAACTTAGAATGTACTAACCAAAAGGCGTGAAGTTTCGCTGGCTATTACTAAAGGTCACTCTTGGACTCATGTGATCGTTTATTCGCTCTTCGCGTTCATTTTAGGGCCTCCGAGTTATATTAAAAGGACCTTTTCAATTAAGTTTACGAGGGAATAGATTGTCCTTTATCGGCACGCTTGATCCTCGAATAATTTTTGAACGCGACCTTAGGTCCCGTCAAGACCCTCATCGGATTTTATAGAGGGTCCATTGTTAAGGCTTCAAAGTTGGGGCCTCTAAGATTCAGAATGACTTTTAAGCAGTGTAAATTGAATTTCAATGCTTTACTGTGCCATCCTGAATAAAGACTTGTAATTCCATTTGGTGCAACAATGATTGGAGATTGGTGGAAATATACAACATATCAGCTTGCAGTTTTTACGGCCTCGAGGTAGATATTAAAATGATTCATTAGGTGAACTATGACGGATAGATCGCTTATTTTGGCTGAACATGGTGTTTGAAACGTTTTGAATACGATCTTAGGTCCTATCGACACCGTCTTTGGATTTTATCGAGGATACATACGTTAGCAAGGCCCCGCGGTTGCACCCAAAAGATTCAGAACGGTATGAGCGTTCTTATGTCCTATAGTGGTCCATCAAACAGACCTTTGCAAGTCTATGTTTGGGAGATTGATGTACATTTATCACCCGTAAGCTTGCGGTGGGTGCAACCAACTTTCACTCGTGTATAATAGATATATCTGGAGAGTATTATGATAAATAATAAATTTTATTCAAAATATACGCAGAATATTGTTGTTTTGTCAATCAAATACACTTTGTATGTGTTATATGGAGGACTTCGAACTGGTGAACTATGTAACGATGACTTCTTACTCTATTCGCTCATAAGTGTTAAATGAGAATTCAAAATAAAGATCGAATTTCAAAATGCCGTATGTTAGTTTATGCGTCGATGATTCTCGGAAACTTTCTCCTTTTCCAACGATATAGTAATCAGTCATGATATTTATGATATATAAATGCTTTTGATGAAAGAAAAGTTTCCTAAGTGCCTTTTTCTTCGAGAAAAATGAAATCTTAACAACACAAATGGGTATGATTCAGATTTATTTAATCTGAAAATGATAAGATTTGTACAAATAAAACATTATGGACAAAAGTTTAGATTCATTACGGAGTATTAATTTTTAGATCTGTGTTGTTTATTTTTTTTTGGCCACGGAGTTACATTAGACATATTATTCACCGCGTGGTCGGACCTTGTATTTGACAGTCCCTCTTACGTAAAGGTATTTTGTAATTCGCGCTGCTAGTTTTATACAGACTTTTGAAGAAGAGTACATTGAAGCGGTTGAGAAATGATGAGAAAGGATGCCTTTCGTGAACTTCCGCGCCTTTGATTCTTGGCTGCAAACTTTGAAGACTTCCAATTTCCCCCGTAAGATGTCTCTTCCTCACTTACTTACAGATAGGCGGAGGGAAAAGGACCGAGTACATAAAAAATTAATATCAAAATATATAAGGCCCGGATCAACTTAGAGAGGCATGCGTATTAGTAGCTTTCTTTTTAATTNATATCCTTGATTATACAATCGAATCAATCATTTTCTAGTATTTTTATTGTAACCTTTTTCTCCTCATCCGTTTCTATTCCATCATGAAATTATTTTTCGCCGATGATAGGTATATTGGACGCATTAAAAAAATCTTTCTCATAACCGTTTTCCCAACCATTACACCCTTTTGCGACCTTCAAGATCAAATCTTACTCAGCGGGAATCGGGTTCTGAGATTAAGAGTACATTCATGCTATTCATGAGTTGGTGAAATCGTATTCGTCCAATTTATTTTTGAAAATTCTGCGCGAGTTACTGAGTGATACGAATATCCTTTTCGCTACAGGGCCGCCCTCTGCACGGCGACTAGGGGAAGCTCCAGTGCCTGTGGCGCTTTCGGAGAGGCGGTCATTTTGGGAAACGCTTCGCTGTGAGATGGCTTTTATTCCATAGTCGCGCTCTCTCAGGTGCCAGATGAAGGACCGACAGGGGGGATTCCAGTCGACGGGCTTCGCTGGAAGTCCTACGGCCATCAGAGGCGGCAGAACATCGTCTACCATGGAGGTCGTGGATGTTGAACAGAAGCTACCCAGGGAAGAACGTAGGAGGATGTCTTACTTCCAAAGATTCCGCAAACATATCAGCTGCAACTACCTCGAAAAGTTCTTCTACAAGTGAGTAGACCAACACATTCGATTTTCTCCCCCTGCCGTCATTGCGTGCGGCAGAATTCGGTCGCCCGAATTTATATAATTTTGTCGCTTTTTTCCTTCCGTCGGCGGTTCGATCCGAGAAGAACCGTCGCCGATTTTCTCCGACTTCTCTAACCTTGGCGAATCCCTCAATTGAGCATTTCCGTCCGCGAAATTTTCCGCTAATAAATACGCCTTTCGGATCGCGTATTCATTCACTATCATCGATGCTTCCAATTCGGATTTTCTCACCTCCCAAGCCCTCGGTTTTGATTTCAAGTCTCCCGCCAGTCGCGAATGCTTTTCTTTTTGATTTTGTTAATGTTCAAAACGTGTGCGCGCGGTTACTCGGAGAGCTGTAGTAAGTGCGATCGTGAGTGGTCGCGCTGCAGACGGCGCGGGATCCACGTGCTTGCTTTGGCCAATGATATCTTCATATCCACGAGATCAGTACCCTTTCTCATCCGTCGTGACAGGGACGTAGAGCTAGTAAGAGGCTAATTGGGGCACACCCTTCATTTTTCGGCAAAATCCGAGAGCATGTACGCTAAATTGTGGGTGGGGAGCCATTTCTCATCGGCCGACCGCATGTATGTACCATTCGGCATCTTTTTACGCAAATTTTTATTAGCGCTAAGGGTACCGAAGTATCTCGATATGGAGACGCTGAGGAGCACTTCTATATTTCCTTATCCAGTCATTCCATCTTATCTTCTTTAATAATTAACAGGTGCTGAGCATAATGTCTGAACCCTCAATAACAACTCCGCATTTTGTAGCAGCTAAAAAATTAACCGCTTCTCATGTAGTAGAGGTGTCTAAAAAATGGAAAAGTTTCAGACAGTTTCATTTTTTTTTTGCCAATTTTAACCACTTAACTATTGTTTATGAGTTTCGTTGAACTCGTAGTTAATGGTAGACCCTAATTAATGCAAACTTATTCAAACATCGATACATGCTTGATACCTTTGTGTCAGTTCTCTTTCAATAGTGTGCTCGACAAAGAAACAAAAACTACTCTAATAATATAATGAATTAGATTACACTAACTATAGACAGCGATTTCCGCTGTGTAAAAGTGCGGGAAACCCATTCTTTCTCTTATTCAATTTTTCATCAAGAACTCCAAATGTATCACGAAAAGCAAAACGCAACATAGTAAGCTATCTCGCTGATGTCACATTGAAACGCCTTTACTGTCTTCACCTTAACGTGTTGTTTATTTTTACTACCAATCCCACTCGGGGGGAGAACTCGGTTGACATCCTTTGTTGAAATCTAGACACATTTAATCTGCCTGAATTCCATTCATTCAAATTTCTCTATGAAAACTACTGTTGGATTTTTTGTTTTTAGTTGGTATATTTGAATTAGATATTTTTTACTTTGGTGTTTTATACTTTTTCCGGGTTTGTATGAAAAACATTCAAATGCTTCTTTTTTACAAAATATACGTATGTGCTATGCTCCTCTCTTCTTCGCATCGTCTTTATTTAGAACGGTTTTGTCATTTTTATTCCTTTCTTCATGTTGAATGAATTAATTTAAAACTTCGGGAGCAAATTAACAAATTTCACGCGGGGTACATATAGGTTTAGAAAGACGAGATTATTGGGGTGCGAATTGCTATTAATAACAAATTAAGTTCGACAACAATTAACTTAACAATTAAGTCGAGTTGCTAATGTACGTTTTTCTCAAAGCTGAAGTTACAGATGGTAGATTTACTAAAATATTTTTCAGTCATATTTTATGGACTCATGCTCATCAGTTAAAAGGTTAACGGAAGCCGTTAGAGACTAGAGACCTTCTGAGACTTTATAATTATTTAATTACCAGGAGAATGAAAATTTCAGGATTATCGACATCGTTTGTGAAAGGAAAGAGAGCTAAAATTTGGACTCACATCCACGCAGGAGGTTATCATATGGCTGTACTACAACAGTTTGCAAAATACGTCTTTTTTAACTTCAAATGCATTCCTTTATTTTTAAATCGCTTCATTTGAATAGCTTGTACCTCATCGATAAAACGTAGCCTATTATTTGCTTCAATTCATATATTATTTATTACCGGAAATATTTTTAAACATAATTTTTAATTCTATCGTATTCAATGGGTGATCAATTATAGTTAAAAATTNATGACGGACTTATTTTATCGATCGACCGAGCGAGAAAATAGGGTATACCACGTAGCACTTTTCATTCCTCGTAAGCCTCGCAATCATTTGCCATTACCCATCTCCGAAGGTAACAACCACGAGGAAATACATAAATTGCAAGCCAAGATCTGAGGATGAAAGAGACCGCAGTGTCCGTTTTATCAGGCGATTGTGACTCGAGATGGCTCCACCAATGGTTCCACTACGACAATCTTATGTCTACGATTCTTCCACTCTCCTTTCCGGCCTAGTTATTATCCTTCCATTGCAAGAGCCTTTTTCTTCCATACACTGCTAGTGTCACCTCCGTGCTCTTTTCATTTGCTTGCATTGATTCTGTCCGTCAACCACCAAGCTTCCCTCTTACGACAATCGCGCTCTCGTGTTAACCCCTCTCAGATATTCATTCAAAGTTGAAAAAAGAGCTGCGGAAAATAAAGTATAAAAATGAACTGCCGATGTGGAGTCATCACGTATTTCTAAACGAATAACTGTGAAATGGATGTAATGAAAATCGCAGCCGGAACTTTGGTCCGCGGAGATTTGGTCCGCTACGTTTTGGTCCGCTACGATTTGGTCCCACGACAATTTGGTCCCGCTACGATTTGGTCCTCGACGATTTGGTCCGCGGCGGCTGGGTGCTACGATGATTTAGTAACGACACGCGATAAATTTTTTGTTGGGCAAGGCTGAGATTTCTCATAATTAATTGTTATTGTTGTTTCTGGAT
>KZ308981.1:161811-178906 GCA_000376725.2 Ladona fulva
TCCGAATGCTTTCCGTTGGTTTAATATTTGACTGTAAATATTACGAATTTCGTTACGACGCCGAAAATAGGACATTTTCAGTTCACATTTACAAAACAAGACCCTTTCGTAACCCTTTCCGATTTTCTTTATTTAAAAGTAAAAATGAAAACATCTTGCACATTAGCATACTCGTCTATTGCTGATTTTACATTTATACCCTTATGTTATTGTGATTTAACTTATATAAAATGGATCTCATTAAGACAAACGAAGAACGAATGGATGTGAGGTTGTAATAGAGCATCATAACAGTCTTCCCTACCTATTTTTAGGGATTACATGTGCGTGATTAAAACTCAAGTCTACACCTTTAGAAGGATAACAGCATGCTCTTTTATATAAAGAAAATCGGAAAGAGTTACGAGAGGGTCTTGTTTTGTAAATGTGAACTGAAAAAGTCCTATTTTCGGCGTCGTAACGAAATTCGTAATATTTACAGTCAAATATTAAACCAACGGAAAGCATTCGGAAAATGAAACTTTTTATTCATACACTTCGTGTTAAGTAGTTATAAGGTACAAGGTATCGAGTTGATGTTATGTTTATTTGAGGAGATATAAAATGCCAAACTTTAATTTTTTCGCGCCACAATTTTTGGGCGGAGGTAACTAAACCTTAATTCCGATTTCTCGGGCCTTATATTCCCGCGATGAAAAACCAGATTCAGGTTTTTAGAGGCATAAAACCATGCTCTTTCTTATAAAAGTAATTCGAAAAAGTTATGAGAAGGTCTTTTTTTGGTAAACGTTAGCTGAATATACCCTATTTTCGACGTCGTAACGAAATTCGTAATATCTACAGTCAAATATTAAACCAACGGAAAGCTTTTGGAAAGTGAAACTTTTTATTTATACACTTTGTATTAATTAGTTATAAGATGCAAAGTATAGCGTTAATATTATGTTTATTTGCAGATATAAAATGCTAAAATTTAAATGTTTTTCGCACTACACTTTTCGGGCGTAGGTAACTTCATGTTCATCCCAATTTCTCGTGCCTTATACGCCCGCGATGAAAAACCAAAATTAGGTTTTTAGAGAGATAAAGGCATGCACTTTCTTCTAAAAATAATTTGGAATCGTTTCGAGAGGGTCTTTTTTTGTAAATGTGAGCTGAACATACCCAATTTTCGGCGTCGTAACGAAAATCACAATATTTGCACTTAATTTTTAAACTAATGGGCGACATTAAGAAAATGAAACTTTTTATTCCAACACCTTGTATACAGTAGTTATAAGGCACAAAGTTTCGTGTTTATTGTATGTTAATTTCAAAAGATATAAAATGCCAAACTTTAAATTTTTTTCGTGCCATAATTTTTTGGGACGATTTTGCTTCAACGTTTCTTCACAGATTTCGGTTGTACGAGATTTATTACTATTTTGTTTAATAGCGCAACTTAGGTTGTATAAGAATACGAAGTTTTGTTTTGCTTAACGGAATACTGCGTGAGATAACGTGTCTCAAACTTGCTAAAAATCGCTGTCTAACTGTAGAAGGCTGCGGTAGGGGGTCAAACAAATGACTATATCTCAGCAAATATTTCATCGATGGATGTAAAACTTNACACTACAAATTCTATTTAAAATCACCTGTCATTTTTTTGAATTAAGACTTTTTGAATTAAGAATCTCGCATTTTATCGAAAATTTTTAGGCAACTCAAAAATGAATTTCATGTGAAAACTACGCATTTTGTACCCACTTTGAATCTACCTACCTCTACCTTAATACGACGCGTATGGAAGCTACTTCGTACAGTCTACTCTTTCGTAAACTTGAGTTTTTAATGCGATAATAATTAAAAATACATAAAATAATAACCTTGGCTTGAATAATTTGAATTACCTAAGTTTAAGTATGATCAGACCAGGTTCTTAGTATATATTTTATTTTCGGTAGTAGAGTTAGTTTCATTGATTCCTCGACAAGTAAGGATTTTAGTTCCGTAAGAAAATTTGTGCTTATAAGAAAGATCACTACAGAAACACTTGTTGTGCAGAGCCACGATATTAGTTAATTAAAAATCGGTCGCTGCTATTGGAACGCCCTTGTCAACTTAAACTTCCATGATATTAAAGATGATAAACCTTTAAATTAAAAGCTTCGCTTTAGAACCTTTTCAGGAACATATTTTTCTTGGACTTAAATGTTAACTCTCACATTTTTAAGTTTTAAAAATCAAAATTCCTGCTACAAGTACTATTTCCATGCTTATTTTGGTTTGCGATGCCTCTCATGAGGAGACCGTCATGGTGCTCCGTCACGCGGATTTGTTCCTTTCCTCGAAAAGTTGCTTTATTTATCGGCGTCGCTAATAATTAATGATTTTATTCTACATTCCTCTTCATAAAGTTTCAAGATCGTGGTATAGGTTATCCTAGGTTACTGCAACAAAATTTGAGAGCCAAAGAAAAATCTCTTTTTTATATTTAATTTTTTTCCATCATCATGTACTTTTTAGAGGCCCGTACAGATCTTACCTTTCATACAATCATGCACCTAAAATCTTTTCGTTCCATAGAAACATCTCTCATCTGTCTCCTAAGCTCTCGACAACCTTTTCCATTAAACGTAGTTTGTGAATCGTGACAGATCCTTAAGAGATTTAGAATGGTAAGTGAGGAATGTTGAAACTAAGTACATATAATATCCCCTGAAAATCGGAGCGATCTTGCGGAAGGAGCACGAGAATGGCTTTTTATCCCATTGAAAAATGTACGAAATTAAACCTTCTTTTGTTGATGATAGTTAGACGTCTTCGGAAAGTAACTTAGGCTAAATAAGAAAACAGGTTACCTCTTAAACATGTTAATTTCACGAACACAATAATTAAGATGAGTTTAATACTTTGTATTTTTAGAAATTATAAGATATGATGATTGCAAACGAAAAGCAGGACGTAACACAGTAATCTTTGAGTTTGAATTGTATGAGCGATGATTAATGTTTGGGTATCAAAAAACGATTCTGGAACCAATTTTGTTTCTGAATTTTTCCGGATTTTGAAATGTATGATATGGCGGAGTTGAACAGAATCGGGAGGAATTCAGACATTCAAAAATTTTACTTTCTATTCGACCTTACATGCCATGAGCAATGAATACAACCGTGTATTTGTTTACTATGTTCAGGAAGAACATCAAATGAGGTTGATGGTTCAATAAAAAATTCTTCTAAATATGTCGTATTATGAAATATTATGAATCGTAGTATTTTTCTGCAGTAGTTATCATTTTTGAACTATCGAAGGTCTATGTTGTTAAAGCCTTTCTTTTGTGTCATCGATTGCCATTATTTCTTCTAATGTAATAAATTCTCACAAAATCTCGCCTTTGCTATTTATTAAGGTTATTACGGATTTCGGAATATTTCGGTTTTCGGATATGGAATAATCAACAAGACTGATCATTATTCCTTTTTTAGGGCTGTCTTGTTATCGAGCCTTACGACCCTGTACCGAAATATGTATAATGCTCCTTTCGATAGCCTTCGCTATTATTATTCAGATTTCTCAAGTTAAAAAAATACTCTTTTCTAGGGACATTTGGTGTGATTCTATATTTTAAATGCAGATATAAAATAGCAGTACTTGTGTAATTACCCCGTATTCTGCGGTATGGCCATTTTATTTTTGGTTCTTAAGTTTAAAAAAATACGAACCATATCATATTATAATGCAGCGCCTCGTTCGTCTAAGAAAGTGACAACATTTTGACTCGTCAACGAAAAGTTGAAATGAATAATACTGAAGTGCTATTCCGTATTTAGGCCAAACAAATCCAAATCTTTTTCGCAGTGTAATGTATGGGTGATTTCGAGCAAACCAACGGCAAAGAATCAACGTTGCTGCAGACCTCTCTATTATTCTCCACTATTCCATTACCGTTTGAGAAATTTCCCAGATTCTTTTAAATAATAGCAGCAATGACACAGAGTAACATTATTCGAGAATCGTGTGAAAATCTCGCCACTTTTTTACCCGTTTTAACAATGGAAAATGTCGCGTGTTCGATTGGTTTTTGCGCGTTAGTTCTCCTAATCAGATTTTGTCTCGCAATTTTCCGTACGGTTTCAGCAATCATGGGCATTCATAATTCAAAAAGTGAAAGGGATTATACAAGTCTTTAAGGATGCCTTTTTTCAACGGTCTTGATAAAACGCATTCGGTTCTTTTTTACAATTGCTTGAAACCAATTCATTAGCTTGAACTCTCCAAATATGTTCCCGCACATTGATGAAAAGATAAGATTCACTTCGGAGAATTCGCTTTGGAGAATGGAACTTAAACTCTCTGCATTGTATTGTAAAATATTAATTTTTGATATTATGTATTGAAAAACCCGAAATCAGATGCGCGTATTTTGGGCAGATTATCACCATTGGTAGCTTCCCGTTTTTAAATTATATGTTATATATTATTTTTGATTTCCTTTACCGGAGTAGGTGATTCAGAATTATATTTTTGGATGGAGATAGATATTGGAGATAGATTGGAAGTATTTTGCCGCAATATTAATTTGATGCAACTCCAAAAGCTTGCCTTTAAATTAGTCGTTCAGTTGCTGGTTTCCGCCGGTTTGCAACAAACGAAATGTTTATCGAAACAACATTTTAATTAAAACACCCCTCAACCCATGATAAAGCTTCCTCCATTTTCATGCACCCCTGGTTAAGTACAACCGTTTTAAAGATTCGGCATTTAATCGTCAACGTTTCCTCCTGTCTTTGACCCCTAATCACATCAGTTCTTTTGATCGTGTACATCCAAAAGACAACTGATTTATTCGTGAAAGCTTCTGCGTTCAAAGTAATTTTAGTGTATTCCTTGCAGTTTAAGTCTTTTGACCATTTAACCTTGCATTTTAATGGGAGCGTGCTTTATCAGTAATGATCTACATCCGAAATAAGACTATAAAAAATACAGTTTTTTTGACAGTGAAGGAGGAAGTAATAGTCTGCTTGTTTGGATGTATCAGGCATAGTAGTTTAAGGGTTCATCGATCGCTCATTCAAACTTTCGATTATCAAACTATTTCCGATTTATCGGGATGTGGTCAGCCTTCATGAAAGTAAATGATAATTCCAAGGGATAACAGCCGTAGAATATTCTAATCAGTAATCATGCGCCATTGCTGGAAAATAATTACATTGTCTCCTAAATTAAAATAAGGGGATATTCTAGACCGTGATCGCATACTTCTCATTGACACGTCCCAATCTTTTTTACGATGTTGGATCGACAAGGTGGTCAACATCGGGATACAAACTTGTGACCACTTTCATCGGAAGGAACGCGTTACTCGCTTCGCTACCTGGGCGCCGATGTGTGTATATATCGAGCGAAATCGTGGATATATGCGAGATGGGTGTGTCTCTTTTGTAGATTTCGGAAAGGCTTTCTGATAGAAAACAACGCTCAATGTTCAAGGGTAATTGATGGAACATTCGTTGTTAAGTCATACTTAGCGAGTGAGAATTTCTGGGTGGGACTGTTCCTGTTTGGAGGTGAATAATGGAGTAGAAAGGCATGATTATTCCAAATATCCTGCTGTTCTAAATATTTTCGGCGCCGTGTTGGGCGGAGCCCCTAGTTTGATGAACATTTAATTGCCACTCAACTATTTTTAGAGCGTCCACTACTTTTCCAATACAGCGAAAGATGTATGGAATATTTTATTTCTTATCTATTCTAATCAATGTCCTGCGTCATTAGGAACACAATAGTTTATTACATTGGCGAATTTTATATTTCTTTCTCTTCTTATTCTCCAAAGCCTCTCTTCTTCCTCCGATTTTATTCTCTTATCTCTTGTTCCATCTCTCATTCCTTATTTTGCATCAGAAATATGTTATTCCTCCATCCTTTTCACGAGGACATACCGTAAAGTGTTCTTTGGTACAGTTTTGTACGATTTCGTCTCTTACTATTTTATAATCTGTGTTAGAAGATTTCGTCATGAAGAAATGCACAGCAGAAATTTGAGAAAACGAAACAAACGAACGAAACGATCGATTTGTTAACGAACGAACATTTTATGTAAAAATTCCATTCCTCATGAGAGTGAATTGATTGTTATAATTAAAAAGTATGAAAACTTTAACCTTTAAGCGTAATCTTTTATTTACCTTACCATTTTGCTATTTTTCCCTGCGTTTCTCTTTACCCCAGTTTCGCCTCTTACGTTAGATGTTTCCTCCCCAATGGTTTAACTACGCGCCACCTGAAACAGCTTTTGTGAGTTATTTACTCAAATTTACCTATTCATCCTGGATTACGTTCATCTTAAGATTTCTCCGTATAAACAAAAAACAATTTATTTGCATTTTAAATTCTGTCGAATTAATGCCTAGCGTCTTCTTAATGTTACTTCCCTCCGAAGACGAAAAACGTTCAGAGAACAATGAGAGGAAATATGCCTATGCAGGCAAGAGCGGAAATATGATGAATATTGGTGTGCATTGGAGGAAGGTGATGAAAAAATTCCTGAGGATAAATGATGGTGAAAAACTTCCCTTCTCTCTAAAAGAAATTTTGTAGATGCTAATATTAGTTTTAATATAGTTCAGATATTGGAAGTAAGTACCAATAGATAAGGAAATAGTAGTTCTTGAGAGTACAGAGAGCTGACAGGGTTCTCGGTATCGGTAACAAGCTTAATTTTACCATTTTTGCTTATTTTCCACAGTCAGCTGAACTCTTGCAGAATTTCTTTTGCTGAACACCCAAGAAAAGGCAGCCACTCATATGCGATCAAAGTAATTTTCTGCATTAAAAAACTAAGTTAACTTAATCGGCTTGCCTGAGTAATTAGAGACCAGTCATGTATCTTTACTTAAGACTCGTGTTTAGGCCCAGTTGGCCCAGTCGGTGGGGTATCCACTACGCCAGTTAACCTGTACACTCTTCTCAACTTCGACGCAACAAGTTAAGTTCTCAGCGTCGAAGGACTTTACGGGGAAATTACTTTTCTTAAGTGTAACATCAGCAGGTATCCTGAAACAATTTTTTTCGACGAGTCCCAGATCTACTGCTGTTAATGACGCACTTTGCATTTAATAATGTAATAATAATATAATAATGATAGTTTAGTCCTAGCAATATACAAAAGATAAAGTATAAATCTCTTTCGAGAGATATTGGTGCCTCTTAAGAAAATAATTAATGATTTAGGGTTACCATTTCTCAAGTTTTACTCAATAGTATAAAATAGATGTAATGGAATAAGTAAATGAGAACTGAGCGTATTATAAAAGGATAGTATCAAAAATGATTTCAGCAGCCGGAGAAAGTTTACATGTAATAAAATGTATGCAAGAACTTTACAACAAAGATGGTATAACTCAGTACTTAATTTCTGTTACAATCTTTTTGAGCAAAAAGTCTGTTTTCATGTTACATTAATCAGAATTATTTTGCGCTCATTGCCGGATCGGCCACATAGAAGTGAGGTCGCATGATTCTTAAACGTTTCCATGTATTCCTTATATAAATTTACATAGCTAGCGCAATCCAGTCTCTACCCTCCTTTCTTCCAAGGATTCCCAAAGTGCCCCATGGAGTATTTTTTGAACGTTTAATGTACACAGATATTTTAAACAAAATTTTTCGAGCTGCACTCTTTCGAGTTCACGGTTACATCTGCAAGATTCAATGCAATTGCCGCACGTTGTACCTTCATTTCTAACAATAAGTAAGATCTTAGAGGGAACTCCGAAGCTTTTCCGGCTTTTGTATATTAGATTTGGTAAACCACGTGCATCAGCCGCCATTTCCTTAGTCGATTCCTCGTCTCATTTTAATAGTTTTATGTACGAACTTCTTTCGGAAAGTCAGTTTTTAGTCGAATGTGGCTGGCATATGGCTGCCTATGGCTTTCGAAATGTCGAGCTTTATGTTATATTAACTAAATGTAGCGAGTAAAATGCTTTGTTCTTTTCGCCGAGGCGGAGAACCGAGTGTATCTGTTAGCGACGGATTGGTCCGACGATATCGGATTAGAAGATATCCGTGGGCGGAGTCTGCAATTTCTCCCGCAGACTTCTGTCACGTCCTTCAGTTGTCGCTTTCAATTCGTCCAATAGCGCTCTTTCCTCGCACATTCACAAACGTGAAATTTTTCTGAGGGGAAGAGGCGAGCTTCCCCACTTAGGATTGGTACTTGGTAGTCGCCTGAAATTCCTGCAACCACTGAGAGGCTGCGGAAGTCTCTCCATACCCCAAGAGTTTCAGCAGATCTTGACGAGGGAGTTTTGCCCATCTCCTCCACGCAATGGACATGACTCTCTCGTGCGTAATGATGCATGACGTATGGCGTTCCTTGTGTAGGATTTTATGCTTTTTCGCGACATACCGGTGCCCTTAGCGTAGGGTAAGGCTTTCCAATAGTTTCTCTAGCCCATGTTTGCAGATTCAACCAAAGGTTGCTAATAATCCGTGTTTTTCAATTAGTTGGACTTTTGGAAAGAAAGTATGGAAACAGAACAACTTTAAACCACTGGTTTATATGTAATTAATATGAGTTGAAACGTGAAAATTTCCTAATATATTATGTCTAGTTTGATTTATAACACGTTTGTAAATTGCCTAAATTTAAATTGTACCAAGTACGCTCATACCGTAGTCATGCGGTATTTAGTTACTTTGAAACCCAAAAATGGAACGCGCTGTGTGGAATAGGGTGTTAAATTTTGCTGCAAAATCAACTGATACTTATCTCGGAAATGAAGGAGAGTACAACGTAATAAATCGTACACCCTGACGTAATGCGGTACACCTTTAGCTTACGGAGGGCACACTATTGTGCCGCGGTACATCGGTTGTTAAGCACTGGTCTACTCCATTTGCCCTCAGGATAGCGGATACACTCTTCCGTATTCATGTGCCGGTTGAATGACCACCCTTCACGACGATTTCGAGATTTTGATTGCGAAGAACTATTTTCAGATGCTCTGAACGCATTAATTAATGGAGTATGGCTCATCACATTGGATTCGCTTTTCTTTAAGTAGGGAATGGGAGCGGATTTTCCAGCACAGAACCATGGCGAATTTCAATTCATAACGGCCAGTCTCCGCAATTAGGTCTTTTTTATTAGGAGAGGTTGAGGGGCAGACGTTGGAATTAGTCAGCAATTGTGGCCATCATAATTCTTTAGAGTTGACCCCATTTATATCAACTTTTACAGTTTCTTAGAATCAAAGATATCGTTCCTATCACGGTTCATGTTCGTTATTTCGTGATTAAAAGGCACCACTCAAACATAAGCCTCTAAAATTTGCAGCTTATATTTTCCTTATTTTTGAGGTTTTGTTGGAGGAAAGTAGAGGATGTAATCTGAACAGTCAGACCAAAGAGGCTGTTAACTTAGTTGGAGAGGAAAAATGACAGCATATTAAGCCTAATCATCACGAGCGCCTCACCTTTCGGTGGGTTTATTGGCCCAAAAATTCTTTTCTTAATGCCTTTTCAACGATTTTTTGATGACTTTTCCTCCTTTTATATCATGTAACATCTTCTGCATGTGTCTTTTTCCTTAGATCCTACCTTTACTTACATTCCTTAGCAATCCATTTCCTCTCAATATTTGACCCACCCATATCCTCTACCTTCATTTCATTAAATTACTTCAATTAAAACCACTCTTCTCCCACCATCTCCACAGCCTCCGAGTTTATTATTCTGTCAGTCCAACTTCTTCTACTCCACATCTCGAAGGCTTCCAATCTTTTGATGTCCACTTTTCTTAAGGTCTATGTTTCACACCCACACAGCGAAAGACCAATTATTTTACCGATCTATTCCTTTATCGAGACAATACGTCATCAGTTCCCTTCATTTCTCGATAACTTCTTTGGCCGGTGCTGTTCTATTTCTATTCACAACTGTACAACTCCCATCCCAAGAAAGAAGATTAAATAAATGGATAAATTCTCGTATCCAAGTACGAGAATTTATCATTCTGTTTTACTTTTTATCTATCTACCGTTATCGTTACCTAGGTTTTCTTCCTATGGCAATCTTCATAACTTTAGTTTATCTTGCGTTTTCATTTTCATCCCAAACTCCCTTGCTTTGTCATTTATTTCTATTACTAGTAACTACAATCCCCTTACGGAATCACATACGATAACTTTACAGTCTGCATATCTTACTGCCCCAGCAAATATCATTCCCTTATACGTTTCTTCCCAAGTTCCTTTTCATACATGTTAAATTTTAATAAATAAAAAGAAATGCGCACACGTATTTCTTGCATTTCTTGCACATATTGTGTACCAAGTAGTTTTGTAATAAATTCCATGAACGCGCAGTTGGAAATATCCTTTTATCAGGCTTGTAATAAAATATTGCGAATTTCGTAGGTTGACTGGCTAAATATAATTGGATAAATGGATGTTGTATAACATCTACATAAACATCCTGCAAGCCGCCTTCCGGCGTGTGGCTGTGGGTTTAAACACGAAGCGTTCGAGTTACGTCTTTAGCTTATTGTTGTCGCGTATCGTTCGTGAAAAGAATGAGTCCCTAAAACGACTTTTCCTCGCATCTATTTCTCTTCCTTTTACACTCATTGTCGGATCGAGCGAAGTAGCAGAGTGGTCGCATTTAACCATTTACGTCTTCCGCAAATGTACTTTCTCTGAATTTATCAATCACTCGCAACCTAAACTCCTTTCTTTCGAGGATTCCCAAACTACGTCTGAGAGCATTTGTGTAACGCTTGCTTGTCTATCGTAGCACTTTTTAACAAATCGTATCGCCTTGCGGTGCACTTTCTCGAGTCGCTAGAATTCGTTTCATCCGCTGGGTTCCATATACTCGCCGCATATTCCAGATGGGGCCTAACACCTAACATCGTGAAATAACATCGCTCTCTAACCATTTCATCACATCTACCATCAATGCGCTTTTTACAACCGAGCTTTTTAGCTGCTTTACTACAGATTTTTCGAATATGTGTGCTCCAGTTTAAGTTAATTGTAGGAATGGTTCCGAGGTATTCAACTGAGTCTAGATAAATGTTCGAAATTGAGATTGGAAGTTTCATGTGAACCTTTATGTTCATTTCTCGTATAGATCTCTCTTTTCCTATAAGAGCGCAAGTACATAATTGAATGGATGTTCGTTAACCATGAAGTATTGAAATAGAAACCAACTACAGCATTGTGGAATCTATTCGGCCCGTGACTGCTATTATGTCTGTGGAAGCACAAACGGGCCGATATTGACAAGAGGCAGCGAATATGTATATTAATAGATCGCTCGCCTCGTTTCCTACAGTGACTTCAGTTTTCAAGTTATGCTTTGTATCTTTGTATTGTACAGTACATACTTTGTATTGTACAAAGTGTACCTTATCGTTCAAATTCGTTCAACGATAGGTACATACAATACGACGATAATGTAGACACAGTTGTTCTTCTCTCCCGAAGATGGCAACATAGTTGCCGAAATACGCATCGAGAACAATACTTGCTAAGCGCGACCACTGATAACCCTACTGGTGGGAATTCTTCAACGTTTAGTTTGCTTGCAAACAAAGACTATTAGGATATTTTCTCGGAGTCTAACATCCTTTTTTTTGTTGGTACGATGGCTAATCGGAAAGTCTTTGCCCGTATTTTTTCAGCCGACAGTAAAATTAAATAATATGCGTTTTGAATTTTTGTACATACCATTTAATATATTTCTATTTAGTCAGCGAAATAGTTCAGATCTTCCCTTTACCTTAAAGATCATGCTGTTGCTGAATTTTGGACTCTTTCCTCTCATCTAACCTATTTTGATTTAAATAAGAGCATTTGAAAAAGCTCGAGAAATATTAGAGGAAGTATGAATGAAAAATCCTAGGAAATACTCTGGGAAAAATTATCTGCAACAGGAGAACACCATTTAAGAGGGGTATTGTGAGAAAATCTGCTTTAAAACCTACCGATAGAGGTGAATGATGCGGAAGAAACAACTTGAATTTCAATTATTAATTATTACTATAATAAAATACGTTCTGATGCATGGTCAAAAATAGATAAAATACAATTAATAAAATACGTGGCCGATAAAATAAATAAAGTAAATGCAAAATGAAAAACGTAAAATAAAGTAGATAAAATACATAAAAATAGAAATTCAAATAAATTATTAAAAACCTGCATAGAATACCTGTTAATACTTTTAAATGACGTAGAAAAAACTCAGCCAATACCATTTTCCATTAAATTAGATAGTTTTTCAATCACGTTAAACAAACAAAAGCTGTGTAGATTAGTAAAGCAAATAACGAAAAGTTGAGGATGGCTACGTTATATTTGCATGAAATATATCTTACTGCAAATTAAGAAATGAGAATTTGTCGTAACGTTCGACAATACATAATATACGCATGGACTTTACTAACATGGTAGAAAGTTCCTATGGAGAAACAGACATGTAAAAAGTCTAACAGGACTGGGACTCGAACCCGGACCTTAAGATCACATTATACTTTTTCTTAGGCACACACTGGTCATATTAGACTTTCATGTCGTTTTCTCCGTGGGAGTGTTCTTAGGCGCACAACTCATCCTTCAAATAACTTATCAACCTTTTCCTTATGGTAGCAAGGTGTATGAAAAATTATTAATATTCATTAAATTTGTTAGTTTTTTAGTATATTAAAGAAACAGTGCTTTTTTAGGTAAAGGTAAAATATGACGCAAACTTTCACAAAATAAAGAAAAAGCACTATTTTTATGGAATACAGAATGAAATATATTTTGATGAAACACTTTTGAAATTGAAATTTTTCGCTAAGGAGCATTTTTCGCTGTATTTTATATTTGTCAACAGCTGTTTTTCAGCAAAAACTACTTAAAGGTAGCTATGCAACTTGATAAGTAAGTTACGAGTTATATCTAAATACGAATTTTCGCAATAATGGTTGTTTACGGAGTATTTTACTACAAACTAACATTACATTATTAAATACAGTGAAATATGTCTCATGTAGATCCTAAATTAAGCGGTAACATGTCTTATCCGGGACAATATGAACCCCCACCGGTTGGGAGTCGTAGTAGTATTGTTAAAAGTGCTTCGACAGCTTAGGTCATTTCGCACGTAGGCACCCACCGGGAATTGAACCCGGGACCGCTTTCACTGAAGAACGCGTTGCCCACTTGGCTAACCGGGAGCCCGGTAGACGTAACTCCCCAAATTTTTGTACATTTTTATAGGCATACGGTTTTAAAAATCGGCCTAAATTTCATCAGTTTGAACTTTGAGTAACTTCTATCTCAAAGGTATATTGTTATCCGTAATCTAGTGGTTAGCGTGCGCGGCGGAAAAGAGCAGGTTTGTTAGATGGATTCCCGTTTTATGAATTTTGTTCAGCAACTTTTCTTCCGCAATTTTTTTCCTTTTCGTGAATATTTCATCAATTTTGACATTTCATTTAAGAACAACTCTTTGCTGTTTCTATGTTTGATCTATTTGTACTGAATAATTCTTATAGCCTATCCGGTAAATATGTATTTATCGACGATGATGATTTCAATGCAAATTTTCGCGATTTTATTGCACGCCCCTATTTGGAATTACTCTGCTAATTTCTATCGACAGAGGCAAGCCTACACAACGGCCAACGATATCTGCGACACCGATGTGTTAGTAGATTTTCAAAACTCAAATTGATGAATTTTAGGCTGATTTATAAACTTGTTTTATTGAGAGAAATGTTAATTAAAACTGGAACATATTGATCCTTTGCCAAATAACCTATCCATGAGTGTATCATTAAGATCCGTTTGACGCAGTGGTAAAGGTTCCCTTGTTAAGCGAGAGAAGCAAAAAGACGGCTGTAAACGAAATAGCTCCGAATTCCCAATTTTAATTAAAGTATTTTTGTTTATTTTTATAGCCGATACGATTGCCTTTACTGATGATCTAAAACATAGAAGCAAAACTTTTAGTTAAAGCGTGAATTTTAAGAATCGCATAAAATGTCACTTCTATCTTATTTACGTATGCTGGAAGACTTTCAGGCAAAAAGCAAGAACAAAAATCAAGTAAGAACAATGAATCATATTCCATTCACCACGCATTTGCAAAAGAATTTACTATAACTCTCTAACAATAAAAGAATGTATTATAATGGAAAGCACTTTTATATAATTTGATTTGTAAGAATAATTCTAAATTATATTAATTATTGTAATTTGAAGTTTTTCACTCGTAGTTCTCCAGACTTCAATTTTATAGAGACTATCATTCCAGGGAAATGTCTCGATTTGCACTATGAAAACACGGCAACCCCAGTACAAAGGTTGTCTAAGCATAGCACGTTTCCGCAACAACGCTATGTAGCGAGAACTTTTTGTCGCGAAAACCTTTTGTAGAGAATAATTTTTGTCGCGAAAACGCCTTGGAGCGAAAATATTTTGTCGCGAAAACGCTTTTGAGCGAAAAATTTGTAGCGAAAGCTTTGGGACCGAAACTGTATATGTCGCGAATCTACTCTGGTGAATATTCCGAAATCCCAAATTCACTGTTTGAAATAATAAAGTCTACATACAATGTTAAGGGAATCTTTAGAAAATGAAACATTTCGCATTTATTTTCGAGATAGATACACAAGTACTCTTATGCCAAAGTTTTCTTTTAGAGCTTTATTTAACAAATCATTTAACAATCATTCACAAATAACGTATGAATGGACGCGTTCCTGAAAGAAACAAAAATGACGAACCATGTTGTATGCTGTTCATAATTTCCTTCTAGTACGACAGTTTGGTACTATTTTGGTAATTCTATGCGAGTGTTACTTTGATGTTTCATAGAATACTGTCATAAGGCTAACAGATATTCAGAAAGAAAAGATTAATCTTCGTTAACCGAGGAATTGTTCCGGTCTATTTTCACGGATTGAATATTTTTGTTTGTATTCTCATACTGGAAAGGGGAAAATGTATCTTCCGTTTACTTTCTTCTCACTCATTCTTGTTCAGAGCTGTGATGATAGGAAAGCTTCTTAAATATGAATGAGGCTGCATAATGGAATTCATCTCGGTACTCATTATTGAATTCTATGGAAAGTGTTATTCATAAGTTATTGTTCTTCACCTACTTGAACTGGTAGATTTCTCACTGAGGGAGGAAGGCAAGAGCGGACTCACTCACTCCTTCTCTACCTTAATTCGCCTCATACCCCGCCAATTCTCTTTGTGACTTACAGTGGATGAGTTAATAATATAATATTCTTACTTGAATTTTGTATTGTTATCGTCATTGTTAGCTGACATTATATCGAAAGCTATTGAACGTGTGTGACTTTGTGTATTACATAATATGCATTTTGCATGAAAATCATTGATCGTTGATCTGCTGTTTTGCAGAGTGGGAGATGACATGGTGCCTCTGTTATGGTTAATTTTGTGGATAATTATTACGATAATGATTAGTGTAATTGATAATGTGGAGATTTGCTGTACGCGGAGGAGTAAAAATGTTGGATGATAGTTTAATGTGATATTTTTATATCTGATGTTGTAAATGATGTGACAAGTTACCACCTGGTGTTTTCCTAATTATAACATATAATAGCCATCCTACCAGCCATTAGGCTTATGAGTTTACTGGCTGTGAACGGATGTATTACTGTTTAATTTTATAGATAGTACTCATGGAAGTTTACAGCAAGTTCAGATAATGAAAATAACGCCATCTTAAGATCTGTTTGAAGTTGAGAATCACTTCCGATGAATACTTAAATCGATAACAGGACGGAATACTCTCATTGTGAAAATTCAAGAAATTGTTACATTCAAGATATGCAAGCTCATCTTAAAGAATCAAAGCGTCATTTCCTTAACATTTATAAAAGCCCTTCTATTAGCGATATATTTATTATAACCTTACTTAAAAAATATATGCTTTCCTGTAAGGAGATAATGCACAGTGTGCCAGAAAGAAGAGCGATGAGAGGAAATAGTGCGAAAGGAATGAGCGGTGGAGATGTGTCCTTCGGGGAATAAAGCACAACGACCTAAATGACGTCCTTGTAGTTTTTGTGGTGATTGTTTTAATCTGCCCAGCGCACGATGAAGGCAAGGATGGAGAAATGCCCCGACTGCATCATTAGCGGAGGCAATGGGAGAAAACTATCGCTTTCTACGTTTCTTGTCCTTGCAAAGAAAAACTGCATTAATTTGCTAATCGTTGCATTTATATCGACTCGGCTCACTAAATAAGATGAATTCCAATGTAATATATGCGTTACCTATTACTTTGATTTCATAAGAGAACACAATCAGGTACAGATGCTATTCCTCTTACTTGAACTGATATTTACATTTTTAGCTTTCTTAATGGAGAGATTTGCTGTGATGTACGGCCTATTCGCCCGAAAATCGTTTCTTGCAAAGACATTTTTCCCGAGAGACGACACGTCAAATGACAGGTCATCCAGGGGAATTCTCACCCCAGAGGAAGTATTTTGACCAAGATTCTTTATCCAAGGATTTATAACGTGCATATACTTAAATAATTCTAACTTTCGGTAGATTCGTGTATTCTTATATTCCTTATTCAAATTCCTCTATTTTGGGCTCAACTTTGTGGTAGCTGCTCATGATAAAAGAGGAATAAGGACAAGTTGTACACGATACCATAGGATTTAATGCATACGACCTAGGGTTCGACGCGTCATCATCAGCTACAAGAAACGAGAAACAGTTACAATATATAGTGTAACCTATAAGGAAAAGAACATGGCTGATGTTGTGGAGGGCAAGTGACCTAATAACTTCTTTCAACGCCTTGTTCCTTTTCCTCTACCCTCCGCTTCCCTCTCCCCATCCTACCCGACGATCTAACTCTCGCACTGGACCTCACACCAATACCCACTTGACCAGACGCCTAAATCCAAACATTTCTGGCGACACAGCATCTCCCATTCGCTTTCTGCATTCCTTTCCCATACGCTTTCCGCCGTGACCTCTGCCCTCCCCACCCTTATGCATCCTGACTCCGATCCTTTTCTCCCTATAAATAGGAACCGTTCCATGCACAGGGACCC
>KZ308981.1:204346-219940 GCA_000376725.2 Ladona fulva
CTTATGGAAATATATCTGAACGATTTTAGTTCAAACACAGCAAAGTTATCGAATAAAAAGGTGACACAATTTTTTAGCCCCTTTCTCAGATTTATACTGGCGAAATTGCTTAACAAAAACTTTCTTTATTACTCTTATAAGTTCACTTTACACTAATGAAATTTATTCGTGAATTCGGCAACAACAAATCGAGCATTAGCGTAAACGCAGTAGCGGAAAGCTGTGGCTATTTTCATCTCAGGAATGAATCCTTAAATTAAAATTATCTTCTTTCACATAGAAATCATATACTCCAAATGTTAGTAGTTTCTAAGGAATCCAAGATTTCTGGGAGTGAGGGATGAGGTAAAATAATCTTTTATTTACTGTTGCTGAAAGGAGAACACCACAACCCTGCCACACCCCGAATGCAGGGTGTGTGTGTGTATATACTTTTTTATGTAATATGTTCTAGAAAAATATTATGTAGACTTACTCAACAAATATGAAATTCTTTTTCGATGTGAAAAACGATTTGAAGTACGTCACTGAGAGTTTATAAGAACCGTCCTATTACTGATTGCCCTCATGAGGACCCATATGGATGAGGCCCTCAGCTAGCGCCTATGAGGCCTCGTTATAAATTTGACCCAGCCCATGGTCATTACCCATTTGTGTTAACAATATTTGTGAAACACTAAGAAAAGACATCGATTTATCCCTGTCTGATTATATTCTTCGATTTATGCGGTTAGTCGTGCTCAACGGAGGACGTTTCTATGGTTATAGGAGTTGGCAGAGCTCATTGCAGACATATGAGCGGTAGTGGGCTTATGTCTGGAGACTAATCGGAAGACCTAGCGATTATCACGGCGATCTGCGTGCACGAAAGCAATCCGAGATCTAAGCGGTTTAGCGTGAAGTTCTCTTAGCTGTCCTAAGTTGCGATCGAAAATTACCCTCTCTCCCTTTTTTAATCATAAAACATCCTGTATTTACGGATTTATTAACATATTAGATTAAGATTTTTCCGTTGTAATAATGAGAGTTAGCTATTTTGCACCGTGAATTGCGTCGAAAACTTCCTCGAAAAAGAACAAAGTAATCTGGAATTTAATTTTTACCCCTGAGTTAAAAATCCTTGGTTCTCAAAGAATTTAATATGTCCAAGCTCTATTTTGTGGAAGGGCGCCATACTAAAGAAGAAAGGAACGAACAATTAGTAATTTCCACACAAAATAATTCTTGTTTGCGACTAGTTTCGTCTACATGTAGATCATTCTGAGGCTCCTCAGGCCTGAGGATGTCTACATGTCGTCTACAGTGTTCGTTCCTTCTCCCTTTCTAGGGTTCTAAGGTTCTACTCTATGAAATTCATTTCTGAACAAGTGATGACTTAATTTGGGAATTTAATATCCTTAGAATTTTATTTTTTTCACCAAGAAATAGATACTAAATTATATTTTGCGTGGCGATGATGATGGGTTGGTGAGACAGGCCGCTCGGAATATAATTTGTAGAAAAAGTACAAAGTCCCCAAGTATCTTTTCATTTGCACTGATTCTCAGAATGCATTTAGTTATAATTTTAATAAAATTAACAGTTTCTATAGAAGAAATCGCAATCTTTCAACGAAGAATTATTTGAAAACTAATCGCAACAACGTGCGTACCTCATAAAATTTGATATCGTTTTGAAAATTTTCATTAAACTGTCATAAAACATAGTATGTAGATAATTTTTATAAATATATCATGCTTCTTTTAAACTCGGACACTCGAGTTTTTTTCGAATATGTGGCTTTCCAACGCGGATCAGGGAATGGCAAGTGATTTTGGAAGAGGCTGATTAAGAAGATATTAAGTAAACAAAGGCCGATTTAATGGAAACTCAAACCTTCTATGAAATGATTTTCTAGAAAATGAACTCTATCAAAACAAGTATTCACGCATTGCGCGAGTGCAATACGCTTCCGCGGAACCTACCAGATCTGGAAACCCATGAAATAAAACAAGTGTGACGAAAGAAATGTTACCTCATCGTAAATGGGTTTACGAGGTATTAACGAGTGACGCATCTCTGTCAATCTAAACACTCAACGTGCCTATGCACAGCTAACCGACGAACAAGTGTCTAGTACATACTTGGTAAAAACGTCGCCGAAGAAAATTATGTAGCGCCACCGAAAATGAGAAAACGGTACAAAGCTTAACGGAAAAGAGAGCAACTATAAAAAATTGAGCGATCTACTTCTGAATATGGAGCGTTTACTTTTGTCGTTCGGTGGATAGGGACTCAAAAGGACGCCTGTCAGATAGTTCTTATTCATTTACATGTAAAGTTAACAGTGTGAAAACATGAAAGCATGAAATTAGATCGTTATATTTCTGCAGAATGATAAAAGGTCCTTTTTAGATCCACATCTATAGCCTTGGAAATCTGAATTCAGGACAGACTGTGGATGAAAGCTGCTATCTATATATGCTATCTATATATACTGACCTCAACTTCAACGAACAATCAGCTGAAATAATAGGTCAGAACAGAGCTTAATTGGTTAAAGCATCTGCCGGAAAAGCGGAAGATTCCAGGTTCGAGTCCTAGTCATTTCAGAGTTTTTTCATGTTTGTTTTTCCTTGGGATTTTCCTAGGTGCAAGCCTTCATGTGCAAAGTTACCTCTAACTTTCCCTTTTAATATTTAAAATTGCGTGTGTTTTTTAAGGTTTTCTTCAAATCACTATTTTCGTCGTGTATTTTGTGATGTGGAAGTTTAAATTTGAAGTTGTCCGTCCATAAAGCGCATGAAGTCAGCCATCTCTCACCATTGATTCCTCATGGACCGACTTTCTCATTTAATCTTATGAGAACGACGAGAAAGTTAACAAAAACTCCGCTTTCACTATGGAATTGGTCGTCGAGGCATCGGAGTTTGAAGGTTTGGAAAATATGTGCCATGTTTTATTAAAGTTTACGTGGTTTCAGGACACGAAATTTTTTTATTACAAGAATTTGAATTTTTAGGGTCGAGAAGACAACTTTGCAAAAGTTGTCTTCTCGACCTTACTCGGTGGATTTTTTTAAATGTGTTTTAGAGAAAGGAATGAGTTCTGCAGGGGGTTAAGGCCGAATTTTACTAAGCTGAAAGCTTTAGGTAGCCTGCTATCTGCGAATGGTCAATATTCAGTGTCCGAAGTTTTTATTCGTAAGTGCTACGTTGTACACATTAAAATTATACTTGAAATAACATCGGGGAGAGTTATTCGGGGGGAGTCAAAGTTTTTACCCCTAGAAGACCGAATCAGCTCCAAGGACTTTGCTGGTCCAGTGCCTATTTTTAAGTTTGAAATTAACGATAATTTGCAGAAAATAGTTAATTTTATTATTCTATTGCAATGCAATGCAAATTTAGTCTAGTGGTTAACTTTTGAAAGTATATTCCAAGGAGTATTTATTTTTTACCCTTAAGTTATCTAGAGTTAGCATAGAAAACTGTACCAAAATTTCAAGAAAGAGCAATTAACTTCATCACGCGGAGGTGCCACGAAAGAATTTCTGCGACCAGTATGAGTATTACGAGTATGAAGATATTCCTTGTTATAGGAATCGTTAGAAAAAAGGAGATTAAGTGTTATATAAAAATTTTTAGTAGAATCAAAGATGCTGCCTTCTTCGAAGACGTAGTGGATATTATGCGACTGTCACTTAGGCAGGTCTGCAAGGAAAATTAAAAAAAAAACAGAGACAAGTCGCTTAAAAAAGAAAATAAAGCTAATAATAGGCATCTGTGACTTACTGAAGGTAAATGTTAGTGAGATAAATTCTAGGAAAGAAAGCCACTGCGTCTGGATTACCCTATGAAATTAGTAAAAAGTAAAAGCTATCGATGCAGTTAAATAACTCGGAGTTCGAGATTGTGCAGCGCAAAGTGGTGCGTAATCTTAGACAATCCTGCGATAAAACGGAAAGTAGTATGGAAATACCTTATGAATCAGCTGTGAGCTATTTCGAAGAAGAGAGAAGCTGCTTTGTGATAGTTTATATATTTATGAGTGAATTTTCTTGCTCAAAAGAGGTTTTAAGCGTCCGCCGTGCTTTTTCGGCCAATCCGGATGCAAGACTATCTCTTTAATGGCGTTTTCTTTCCAAGAAACAATCAGTGATGCCAATAAACCATACAAATAGGTGAAACTTTCGATGTTACCGCTCCTTGTCACCCGCCGATTGTCGGCATGTATAAGTGCGTCATTGTATGTACATACGTTCGTGAAAAGAAAATAAACAAAATTATTATACATTATTTAAGCACGCGCATTTGCTTCAGAAGGTCGCATGTTCATTATCTCTTATCTATAAACTCGTAGTGTTTGGAGATTCTTAATCAAGGATGCTTTCTTTGATCGCCAAAATAAGTAACGACTTGTGATTTAATGGATTGTTTATTTCGAAATACCTTTATGGTAATTATCTAAAAAGTATGATAGAAATTATAATAATTATGATAAAAATCCCATACATTAACATATATCTCTACATAAACACCCTGCAAGCCGCCTTTTGGCGTGTGGCAGGGGGTGTAAACACCAAGCGTTGGAGTTACCTCTTTAGCTTATTGCTGTTGCGTACCGTTCGCGGAACGTATGGGTCCCTAAAACGACTTGCCCTTGCATCTATTTCTCTGATTTTACGCTCGGATCGGCCGAAGTAGCAGAAGGGGGTCGCATAATTCCATTTATGTCTTCCGCAAATGTACCTTTTCTGAATTTAACAAGTAATCGCAGCCTGTACTCCTTTCTTTCAAGGAATCCCAAACTGCGTCTCAGAGCATTTGTGTAACGCTTACTTTTCTATCGTACTTTTTAACAAATCGTATCGCCTTGCGCTACTTTCTCGAGTTTGCTTTATCCGCTAGGTTTCATATACTCGCCGCCCGCTGCCTAACTATGTTAAAATGGCATCGCATTCTGATATTTTCATCGCATCTACCATCAATGCGCTTTTTACATCTGAGCTTTTTAGTTTCATACAGCAGATTTTTCTGATATGTGTGTTCCGGTTTAAGTTATTTGTAAGGGTAGATATTCAGTTTGCGACGACTACATTTATTCTCATTCCACAAATTTTGTACGGGTGGTTCCGACGCAATTGTTTCCTTTCGAGGAAGTTTACTGCGGAGCTATTTACATTAAGATCTAGTTTCCATTTTTCGCTCCACCTTTGAATATGAACTAAATAGTTTGATATTTCGTTTTTCCCGTTAATTAGTTTCTTTTTCTTCCAAGGAAATGTTCTTCAGATATTCCCCAGTATTCTCTGCTTTGAAAGATAAATATATTGAATAATACCTAAGGTGGCAATCATGGTCGCTGCTAACATCGGGTAAGGTCTCGCGGAAGTTTATGTACATACTTCGATGCTCAGTGTGAAGTAGAAAGTAGTGAAGTAGAAGTTGGAAGGAGTAGACAGGGAAATTCAAGACACGGGGGTTATGGAGAATTGCCACGTAATAACAACTCAAGCCCCCAACGGAAACCCCTTTTAGAAAGTGGGCTTTTCTAAGGAAGAATTCGTTCACTACGCAAGCTTACGTGGGACTTCAATGTCTCCATATCGCGGGCAATGCGATGATAGTTCATAAGGACGTACTATAGCGTTGATGTTAGGGGCTCGGAATGTAAATATTGAGTAGTTCTTCAGAAACACTTATGCAACGGAAGAGGAAGTACGCAATCAGATTCGAAGCCTAACGCGGACAAAAGCATCCTTGTCCAGTAAAAAGATAGGATGATCTTGGAGCCACTACGCCACGGTGTGGCCATCTTAGCCAAGCCAAGCATGCATTAATTGAAGAATATGACTCGTTTTCTCGTATTTCTTTCTGGTGGAATGATATTTCTCTGATGGATAATTTTCTCTAAGGATTTTGCTGATTCTGATAATAGTACAGATATGTCGAGAAAAACACTCTTTCTAATATGAGAAAAACAATGCGAAATATTTGGTTTTGTAAGAAGTATTGCTCCAAGGAAGAATTTGGTGGAATAGTTCGATTATGATGGGAATGAAATATTTCGTATCGCTGCGTAAAGTTACTTAGGATGCTTACGAAGCATTTTTGCCCATCATTGTAGCCCAACGTAACACCTTTTCATATTGAGTTTAAGTTGGTTATCATTAGATGCATGCATCCTTTTAAAAAATTCCTTACTCGATGTTATATCCCGCTTTATTAGTCCCAGAATTTGTAATATTTTAGTCGCCAGTGTCAGTGACATCTTTCATTCGTCTTCTAATCAATTTTTAAAGTTTATTTTGTTTTTAGGTAACTCTTTCTGCATTCCATCACATACTGTATCAGGGAATCATATACTGTATGAGAGCATCTTTCTTTAATGGGCTGAAAGATTGGGATTACCTCATTTATGTTAGTAAACAAGGTACGGAAGTACTTCTGTCAAGATCTGTGGAATTAATTCGTCGAAATTCTTCGATGAATATCTTTTATTTATTATTTTATCGTTTACACAGGTGTACGTAACATTCTCCGCATTCTCGTAGTAGTATTATTAAAAGTGCTTCGACAGCTTAGGTCATTTCGCACATAGGCTCTCACCGGGAATCGAACCCGGGACCGCTTTCACCGAAGTCGAAAACGTTGCCCACTTGGTTATCCGGGAGCCCCCCGCATTCTCTTTTGGGGTAATCATGTCAGCAGCTTTTATTTTCAACGCTCTTCAGTACACTTCTTTCCTTTTATGCGCATGCATACGTGTTTCCATTCACTTTCTTTCCTATCTCAGTTCGTGTACATCCTTCGTCTACAGAATTCAATCCAACACATTTAACCAACATTTTTACCTTTCACTTATGGACAGATATTGCACTCTTACCACCTTAGTCGTTCTGCTTAAATTCATTCTTTTCATAATAATGCTGAATATTAACGAAGCATCTCCATTAAGACGAGATTAAGACTAATAGGTCTATAACTCTCCCACAACTATCTTTTATCTCTAAATATTTTAAAAATATTTAGATTTTGGAGATGAAGAAAAGAAAATAGAACAATTCTGCGGATATATAAATAAAACCCAAGTCTACGCTAAGGAAAAATAAAACCATGTTGGAAAACAACCGAAAGAAAGGTGTGTGTGAAAGACCTGCAAAACCTACCGACAGTTACAGCCAAAATTTCAAAGGAAAAATGTCGACAGAAAACCTGAAAAACAGATAGAGGCAACGTGAGTGCACATCGAAAACAAAATATATACTAATTGTGAGGAAAAGAAATCATCAGCGAAATAGTCAGTGGAATAATGCTGTTGAATTAGTTGCGTCATATTAGCACATATTTGACGCACCACATTTACTAATCAAATTAAGTACTATTTAGCCATGCAGACATTTAGTAAGCATTCGTTCATTCGCGCGCACAAATTCTATCCCTTCCCTTCCCACAGACGCCCTCACCATAAAATCCAATCCCATGAGATGCTCAGATGCTTCCCTTGAAAAATTACAAGATTCGATTCAAGTTTCGGTAAGTCTCATTGAAATATAGGGACAAGGAACAGATGTAGCAAAATATTCTGTTTTTTAGAGGATTTAAAGAATGAAATGATTTACTTTAATCACTCATCAAGTCTTTGCCTGAAATGATAAATCTTTTTAAAATACCATTCTTATTGCGATACTGTGTTCGGTGATAAAGTAACTTAAGGTGGTGATTGGTGATTTTCACCATTATGACGAAAATTCTGGAAGCGATAAGGGATTGATTTCGTCACTGTGTAAAGTACGGAAGAGACAGCCACCAATACGGTAGTCGTAAAAGCCTGTCATGAATACCTACAATTTCAGAACAAAGTTGATGGCATTTAAATTTTGTTACACTGACAAGTGACAGATTTGCATTTTTATGGATGTATGTAGGAGACTGGCGCAAGGCATAGAGACTTACAAACTATATAATAGTTTCGTGGAGCCTCCGAATAGCCATGTGAGCAACGCGACTTCGGTGAAAGCGGTTCCGGGTTCGATTTCCGGTGACGGGGTCTACATGCGAAATTACTTTAGTTGTAGAAGCAACTTTAATAGTAATTCTAATTATAATAGTTTCGTAGCTTATGTGTTTGTGGTTTAGTGATTACTATCGGATGACACAACAAATATTGGTAATTAACAATTTCCAAAGTATGGTCACGTTTTGAAAGATAGAATTTTGCTTTCCTTCCTACCCTTGCGTGAGCCATTTAATTTGCGATAAGAAGTATGGAAGCGCTAGCATGTGTTACGAATTTACCGCCATTTACCTAACCCAGAAGGTCAACAAATCTTTCAAGAGTTAATTCTAGTTTACCCACCTTTATATAGACGCCGGTCGCAAAATTGACCAACTTTCGCCGTTGTTTGTTTAAGAGGACCATTTCTTGGCCATGAACGAGGTTTTATAATGTCAAGAGCCACAAGATATCTCGCAGACGTTAAACATTACCTCAGATTTTTCCATCATTTTTTTCCTTAGTCACTGTTTACGTCGATTTTGCTCTTAGGCCCGAGGGGCATTCATAACGCGCAGTTTTTGTGTAAGAAATGTATACATCAGTCTGTTTCACATACAGGAGAATAGAGACAGAGTATTACTTTGGGATGACACTCCACTCCATTGATTTGGAAGCAGCGTGTAGTTTGCCAGATTTCTTTTACATTCAGCGATGTCTCGGTGAACGAGTAACTACCAAGGAAGAATGAACTAGAAAAAATCCAGACTTTTTTCAAGTCGATTCTTCCTTGGGATTTTTCCTGGGTGCGCACCATCTTGCGCTAGAACACCCTTGCCCGTCTTCTATGAGTACCACTTACAAATTTTTCGACCGACGAAGATTTCTGAACTCAGATACTGAATGCTTTCGCGGATAATTTGTATTGCGTTCATAAACATTTAAAGGAGACCAGAGCATAATGATATGTTCCATTCGAACTTACCTTTTAAAATAATTGGTCGTTTTTTGGCACTCTTAATGGACCAATTTCGGAAATTGTGAAACCTGCTGTTTCAGCTCACTATGATTTTGGCTCAAGAAGCATTAATTGACCAAGGTATCGTTATATCTCAGAAAATTGACCAACGCCGTTGGATTGCTCTTTTTCTTTCATTCCTAACTGTAATTAATGTATGTAAAGCTTTGTCATTTATAGTTATGAAGTTTTGTGTGCATTAACTTTTTACGGAGCACAGATGTCTAGGAAGCGTTTCTCGTTTATTGCAGGACAATATTTTACAAAAGTATTATATTGTAGTCCTCCTGAGTTAAGTCAGACTCATCAGGAGGTGCATTATACAGCAAAGACAAGTAATTGGTTTTTAAGGAGATCAATAATTTGCAATTTATTTCTGTTCTTTCTCGATTTTCTTGCCCATTTGTCTTGTTTGGCTGTCTTGCTGTTCTATCTAAACCTTCTGTTGTGGAAATTTTCCCACTGGGATAGTTCTTTCCTGTTTTCTGTGTTATATGTGTAGATTTCAATTTAGAAGCCACAGTATATTTGGTAGAAAGGAGACCCACTAAGAAATAAACGGAAGTGAGGAACCTTGCGCCCTTCAAAACACTCGCAGCCCTCTCGGAAATCAACATCGGACTTATTTATTTCTTGAAACTAACTTAGGTTGTCACATTGTTTTGTTAATCGGCCTCTTTAATGACGTCAAGTAAAATCAAATGGAACATATTATACTTTGTTTTACTTACGTATTAAATTTGTTTTATTTCTTATAAAGATTGTTAAATTCTTGGAACGTAAACAATATGGCACTCAGGTGTGGTCTCAACATGCAAATTAATGGTTTCTTAAGCGGCTGAGTAATACATGCGGCCTACTTGTGAAACATGGTTTCTCGTATCTGGCCTAGCCTAAAGACTCTTATGTTATTTATTCGAATCTTGGTATTTATTCATTTGAGGAAGAAGAATAAAAATAAATTGACGATGTACGATATAATATTACGGCATATTAAATAAAGAAGAGTATCAATAAGGATTTCGATAATATTAAATAATACAGCATCGCATTATTAAAGGATTTAATTAATATAGAAACTTCTTAATGCTGTTATTCATCAATATCTGAGAATCAAATCAAACACAGAAATTAAAATCCTTTTATGCGTGAAGTGAGTTCATCTGTGGGTTCCTTTTATTATATATCATAAGGTGTCACTCATTTTTATTCCATCATTTAGACCACAAAATAAGCTCAAATGTTTACATTCCCTTAGTATGATTAACAATTAACGGTAACAATAATCTTCGTACACCTAAGCAATTCTAAAAATAGCTCATAGACCGTTTTTCGGTGAAGGATGTGACGGAAGAATAGTTATGGGATCGAACACTCTTGCTGGGATTTTCTCTGCTCATCAAATCTCGTCAGATATTGAACTAGATTTCTTTAATATTAATAGCGAATGTCGTATACAGAGGTGAATATAGGAGGAATCTCCCTTCAGCAGATATTCGAAAAGGAAACCACGTTTCCTCTTATGCTCCCTGTAAATCCGTCATAAAAATCTTACTGAGACTGTATTCTAATAATTCGTGGCCCTTTTTCCGGCCGCACCAGAGTTAACCGTCCAATTAAAAAATCATTTTCGTAATTAGTTCAATGTAAACAAAATCTAACTGAATCCTTTGTTTTCATAGAACTAAATATGAATAAGTTCCACCAAATATCGCAAGAATAAATTATCTTCGTGTTCAGAGTAAGATTACTCGTCGCTCTATGTTATTTATAATGTGATTAAGAATAATCTCAGTTTAACAAAACATAGCCTAATGGTTTCGCAATTTCGCACACTCGAATACTGTTAATATCGAAAAAAACGTTATAATTAAGTAAAACTCGTTTTGAAGACCCAGGTAAGCTCGCCAGTTATCTGGAACGTATTACTTTTGAACCTCTTTGGGCATCGTCTCACTCAGCTCGATTTCGTATAGTTCCAAAAATTTAAGAAATGATTAAACCTTGCTGTGCTTCATTAATGTACTTTCTCTTTGTAAATACGCAGATTCATCTAAAATTTACATTTTAGAGGCATTAAAGGGAAAAATTTACGTACTCTGCCGTACGTCTTTCGTTGTGTGGCGAGGGGTGCAGACACCGTCCGTTTCCTTATGCGGTTCCTTTCGCGTATGTCTCGCGGATCAATGAGTTATTGTATCTGATGGCCCTTGAGTTTATTTCCCTGATTCTCCTTGCGGATCTGATCGACCAACATAACAGGGTGGACAGGTAATATATGCCACCTCTGCCGAAAATTATTTATCTAATGCCACTGCTATTACTGGTCTCTTTTTCTTTTAGGAATACCAATCAGGTAGCTTATTAATAAGTTCGTTGTTTTTACACTCCCTGCCACACGGCGGATTGCGGGGTACTAATGCAAATGTAAATGTGAAATGTATTATCTGTGATTTTATCGAACAAAGAAAAAGTTTAGATCTTTCTCCTAACGATTTCCATCTTAAGACAAGAAACATCTCGATAGATCAATCGTCATCAATTGAGGCAATCGTGAACCGAGCATGCTGCAATTCAGTGCACCTCTAGTTCACGAACTCAACGCACGTCCGTAGGACCCCAAGGGAACTTTTACCTTGGCAGTGTACGCCTTTTCCCGTAACCTTGGGTTCGCAAAGAACCCAAGGTTACGGGAAAAGTTATGGGAAGTCTTACGAAGCCCCCCTTCCGACCTAAGTACCCCAAAGTCCCATGAATAAAAATGCGCTATTCCCAAATAGATAATACATCGAAAGCGTTCGAATGTCTTTTTGGTTCGCAGCGTCCACCTGCTGTCTTCGACATCCATTGGGAGAAGCGCCTCAAGTTCGGAGCTCGTCGTCTCTGAATTATGAAAAAAGCCTGTACTCCAATAACATCGATCCGAGAGATAAGAGCCTTCCTCCGCACAATTCACGAGATGCGAATCTTTCACCACCGGTCGAACGGTTAATTAGAATATTGCGAATGCTCGATTAAGATGTCAGCATTTAAGGGTTTTCCCTCCGCTTTCCCCGTGCACGAAGATCAGTCGAATGAAGGCAATGCGGAGAGGGCAGGTTCGCCGGCCGTCAAGTGCACATGTACCCGCTGCTTCTCCTCTTGGCCGCCTGGCGCCCCCTCTGCCGACGCTTCCCCTCCCTTAGCCTACTTCCTGGCAGGCTCTCTGCTACATTTACGTTGTTTCTGCCTCCCTCGTGTCGAAACTGCTCTCAGCTGATCCATATCGGATTGTTAGGGAAGGAGGTGGTCGGCAGAGGGTGCAAACCCCCCCTTGCGTGGGGACACCACCATTCAGGGCGAAAGGAAAAGGTCGGTAGAGTTTTCGATAGTCGGCGATATTATGAAGCGCGTGCTGAGTCATCTCCTTGCGCATTCTCTTCCGACGGACATTTTGGAAATCTTCTTTGGAAAACGATGGAATTAGGGAGTTCTTTGATGAAGTTGGAGGTGTAAGCAAGAAGATTCGGATCGGGTTAAGTAGTTAGGAGGGTAGCGAAGTATTTAAATGGAAGTGAACCTTGAACCTTTGAAGTAAAATCGCCGTAAAAACAGTGAACAGTGTCAGTCAGCAACATTAAGAAGCCTCTAAAATTACGAGATTGAAAGGTTCTTATTTGAATTTTAGAACGTTTATTCCTATATTCTCATACTACTTCTTGGAGGTGTAATTACCACCGCTTTTTGCCTCTCTGATTTAAATGATCCAAACGGCCGATTAAAACACACGGGGTAGTTAAGAAATCAAAATATTGGTCTTCTATGTCGATAGGCGAGAGTCAAAAGAAACAAATTATTTGAAAAATCCGCAGTATTAATAAATAATTAACGAGCTGAGAAGTTACTTCCTGGAGCTTCTACATGACGACACCGTTAAATAAAAGAAATACGACAACACTGCAAACGTAGTCAGTGGTAGGTGGGTGTCAATGGTAGGGCACGTAATGGGCGCCGTGAGACCAAATTTCCTTCGGCACCTGAAATGGTTCGGGCAGACACGATGGCCTGTAACGATGGTACTGCCAGTGCCTGGATTGCAAAAGACGAATTCGTTGGATATGTAAACGCTTGTCGGAGAATCTTACGGTCTTCCCCCTGGTGGTCAGTCGAGGGCGCCCTGAGCCCAGTTGCCGGATGTGTGTGCCTTAACGCATCTACTGGTCCAAACACGTCCTAACAGTCTGGTCAGAAAGTCCTAGGACGATTCTCCGATAGGACCTTCTAGCCTCGCGCATTACATTAATGCATCTCCTCTCAAACTCTATTAACTGGGTAAAGTATCCTTGAAGGCGTCGCAGAGGTATGTTTTCCTTAACCAAAAACAACAATCCACTAAGTTCGAGTAACCTCAGCGCGCCGATTTTTGCTGAATAGTATTACTTAATTCACTGTATTTGCATCAAATTGCAATAAAACTAACCGTTTGGGATGAATTATTATTTATCCAAACTACTACGAGGTGCATTGTCTGCGACCCGCGAAATCCAGAAAATGCGCTGTGTCTGTTTTGAAGGCGAGTCGTGGTATTCGGTAAAATGACGTAATAGGTGGATGACGTGGACTTCCGAGTCAGGCGCGAAGGATTCATAAGAGGAAGTTTTCCTCGAACACGGAGGCCTCCAAAGGATGCGATGATGGTCTTTTTTCGGTTCCGATCATTTTAATCACGTTCTTGTTGCAGAATATGTAAGATTCCCGTAAATCTTCCGCTGAGGTTTGATTCTTATTGATATTTATGATACTGATGGTTGCGTTTACTGTTTAATTTGCTCGCCGGTTTTCTTCAACGAAGTTGTTTCCTTGCTTAATGGCGATGGAATATCACTACTTAGTGGATTTCTAAATAAAAGAAAGTCAATAGAGTAGTACGGAAATGGCTCGACCTTTTTGGCTTCTTTGCGATGCCTTTTAAAAATCTTACTCATTATTTTACGTGCTTACTAAATTTAATCTTCCTGAACATCGCAAAATTTCGTTATTCTGAAACAATCGCTCATTGTGTAATTTCCGCGATGTATTCTTTCTCCATTTTTTCCTAAATTGTATCAACATATGTGGGGAATATACAAAATTAATCTTTCAGTTACTTTCGTCTCAGCCCTGTTAATGACTGTGATAATACGAACGTTTTTAAGATATGAGTAGTATTAAATGATGGAGTCATTCCTTGCCATTCCTAGTTGAATCGTATGAAATTGTTAGTCATGCTCATTTCATGACACGTGTATGGAATTTGTCCTCTCCTTAAATTCGTTTCCAGTGAGGAAAGCAAGTCTCTCATCTTACCAAGTAATCTTTTTTCCCAAATCCAGATAGAAATATTTCACAACGTTAGCTACGGTTACTTTCAGAAAAACTATGATATAAGAAACGTGACATAGAATTCACGTCTCCTCCCATTTTAGGTATCATTTCTCAAGACTGATGCACTGACCGTTAGGTAAGATTACTCTCCTTGTTTTTGTTGTTTTCTCTGTTACGATATACGAGTAAATGTGTAAAACGGATTTCCGGAGATTAAAAAGCGGAAATACGTGATTTTTCCGAGGGAAATGTTCTAAGTAAGGATCGAGTTTGTTGCAGTATTAGTACAGTAAAATCACACACACAGCACAACACAGAGCGTATCTGTTGCACGTTGTCTGTAATTTCAAAAGAACGCGCTTGAAATTGCGGGATGACTCACAAATACCGTGAATTCATCATCACTCTCCTTGAAGGGCATTGACCCGCTTGAATCAATTGCAAGCCAACATTTGAAGATACCTCGTAATATGTACGAAATTCAACTATATTAACTTAATCAATTTACTATTGTCGGCAGATATAGATTCTCAAGTATGGTGTCGTGCTTTTGTGAATGAAATAATTAACAGATTTATCCAAAATCCTTCAATACGCCGGAGTTTTCCTCTACGACGCAAAGATAGAATTAAAATTACATTTCTATTGTAAATATAATGTTTAGCGAATGAAAAAAGTTTCAATTGTAAAGGCGTTTGCGTTTGTCAAAGGAATGTAAATTACTTCTAATTTTAGTGAGCCAATTACCTAAATGGTAGTTTTAACGCTGCTTCATCCGCCCCGATCTTATTAAAATGTTTCTTTCGGTAAACAAACGCAGTTTACTTTGTTATCATTTTCGATAAGCCTCACTATTGCTTAGTTCATAATGTTGGAGCCTGTGAAATAAATTAAAACCGGCCATCTCTTTCCATTATTCTCACTTCTTACTACGTTTTCAAGCTGTAATCTTAACGTCGTAAATCTTCGTGTCTAGCATAGTATGGACCCGGAACCGAAAACGAAAACCCAATAACAGTTCGTCGGAGTAAAATCCGAACCCGAGTCGAAAAATTAAAATTCTTGAACCGAGATTGGAAACTTATTTATTCCGCCCGGATATTTGGTTTGCATTCTCATTCACCGTAACAATTGTTGTTTAATTATCATTTGTGACAGCGACATTCAACTTGTATTATATTTTAACATTTATATTTCAACAACAGTCCTCTCATTCTCTTTATTTATCTAATTCCGCGAGTTTTAATTTAATCATA
>KZ308981.1:220061-251602 GCA_000376725.2 Ladona fulva
TATAATGTTATACAGAAATATCACCTTTTAAAAGGACAAAAATATCGGAGGGGGGAAAAATCGGTTCGAAGATGATTACCGGTCCCTAACCGGAAATGAATCGAAAGAGTGAAAACCGGAACGAAAATGATTACGTTGTCCTCCAAGGAAGCACTATGTAAAGGTTCTATTTTTAACTTCTGCTACGAAAGTGGGGAAACGAAATATGTTCTTACAAATGGAAATTGGCACGCTTCTCTTCTGGCTCAGTATTTCTCATCTCTCGATTGAGAAGATGGATTGGATCGTTTGGATTTGGGTTTTTTATTTAATCGTAAATCCGTAAGTACTGCGAGTGCTTGTTGACTTGGCAATCTTTGTCTGTAAATAGAGGAAAAGATTTGTGGAAAAGTTTGCTTGGAGAAGATTACGAGTTCGACGTTCCGCTTTAGAAAGACTTCAGTATACGAACTGTTTCGGGAATGTAAAATCATTATGAATAATTCGGAAACAAAATTATGAATTATTTGACCTTAGTCTCTCTTTATTGACAATTGTGCCGCGATTTCGTGGACTTTTTCATTTCTTAATATTTGGGCTCAATGAGAAACGCAATGCACCTCACTCTTCATTTCTCTCAATCATAGCCTCTTTTGTGGCTATTGGAGGATTGAGTATTCAACTATTCTTCGGGCTAATTACTTTAAAGACATAAATATTAGACTGAAATTTGTTAGTGCAATTGTTTAAACTACTAAGTATAAGAAATTATTATAAAATAAGTATCGCCTTTGGGGTATCTTGATATTCCTAGCAGGTTTAAGAGGTTTTCCAGTATCCTTCCTTGTCGGTTTTCCTATTGCAAGATAATGTTTTAAGGAAAACCCTTCATGTTTTTGGTGGTGGCTCTCTTCTTATTTTAGTAGATTGCCGTAAAATTTTTGTTTGGGAAAATTGTAATTTTAAATTATTAGTTATGTTACTTTTAAAGTGACTAGCTTCAGATTATTATGACTGGCTTCAGGTTACTATGTTCTTTTATCGAAAATAATATAATAGAATGTGTGAGTTAAGAGAAAAACACTTTATAATTTCCACTTAAGATCCACTCAATTTATTTATAAATATTTTCTATTATCTTATGTGGAAATTACAGAGTTTTTCTTTTAGTTCATTATGTCTCTCCACGAAGTCCGGTTAGCGATGTTCGTGTGAAGATCAGTGAAGAAAGGAATGGAGTGTCAAGAGCTAAACATTTAAGCGAGAATAAGAAAGCATGTAAGTGTATTGTTATTAAAGTTTGCCGTTTGCGTGCTGACCTAGCAGCGTGATGGATATGTTTTCATTTATGTATATTTACTTTCCGTTCTACGCTTATCTGCATTATATATCAAAATACAACATTTAATGCAATACATGCGAAACATTCCATTCATAAGCCATTATTAAGTACATTCATTTAGTTATATTGTGCATTTCATTTCAGAACGGCACAGTTACAAAAATATGAGAAATGATTGATATTACGCTTTTAACGACTGATTAATATTGATATGACATGCAATAATGATATGAACTGATGGATGTTATTGTATAGTAGTAATGTGTTCACCAAAGTTGAACGCGGTACCCACTTGGCTACCGGGAACTTGATGAATGGCATTAATTATTTCGGTAGAAAGAGGGGTTAAATATGAACATACATAAGAGTCCTTAGGGATTTGGCTTGAGTCGAAATTCAAAGAATCTGGCAGTATGTTGACAAAAAACCAGACTTCTTTTTGGCGGACATCGTCGTGAGAAAATACGAGCTAGTTGATTGTTAGTCTCGCCTGTTTCTGAGATTATTCCGTTTCCTAGATCTATTGTATAACATCGCTGCTTGGAGTTCGATGCAAAAGCGTCTCACGATATCTAAAGCTCTGCTATTATCATTTTCTTCTTCTCTATAGTTATAAATCCGACGTAAATCTGGAGTAAACAATGGCAAATGCGTCAGGTCATTCTTTTCGCTTTGAAAAACTAAAGACAGCCTCGAGATAGATCAGTCGTAAGTCGAAGAGAGATTTTATTATAAGATTCATAACTTATTGTCATTATATGTTATATTTCTTGCTAGTTTATCTTGTAAAAGTAAGGATGTAGTCGTTAGATGAAATATTTTTGCAAATGATTGTGTGAGATTTTGTTTTAATTTCACGACAGTTCTCCCAATCTCTATTACCATTATGGCTTCATTTGCTGACCTTTTCGTAGTTTTTCTTAATATTGAGGGTTCCTTAGTTAGTGGGATATTAACGCTACGAAGATTTGTTGAATAAAACAGTGTTGAACAACAAAGATTTATAGCTTTACTTACAACTGACAACTGTGTTTTTATTCAATAAATCCTCGTGATTATTCCACAAAGTGACGGCCTCCTCCGTGAATTTTATATTACCGCTAATAATCGTGTATGATATTTTTTCTTTTTCATTTAATCTTATTTGAATTGTAATACGATTGCTGGGTTATGTATGCTGAAACTGCCACCTGAGCTACCTGCTTCCTAAGTCTATCTTTTGGGTATTATAATGTAATAATTATAATGGTTAATTCTCAATTACTCGAAACAATTAAATCAATAATTCATCTTGGTAGACTACAGTCTGATTCAGAAACATGCAAGATTCAATAAAACAAATCGACCTCATAGCTTTCGGTTTTAATATCTAGAATGAGGTACAGAACTGTTACGCAATACAGAAATCTGTTGCTTAAAACATGAATAGAAAGCAGATTTATTGCGAAATCAGTTACGCATTACCTTCATATAGTAGATATTGCATTGATGTACATCATTTACAGGAAGTTGTGCCAGAAAACAAAACAAATATATAAGGTTTGTTTAAATGGAACAGTTTTTCTCTTTTAAGGTTATAAATGCGCTTTTATTATAGTTTTGTGTCATTAATAATAATTTTGCTTTGAAATGCCTTCGACTCTTGAGACGATTTTCATGAGCTTATGGAATGACAGTAAACATGGTCGGTTTACCGCTGCACTTTCACTTGCATCATTTGCTCTCCTTTACGATGGCGGAAATTCGCTGGAAAGAGGAAGTGTTGGCTCCTCCGTCATTGGATTCGGGCCATTAGGTGAGCACGCGGCGAATTCTTTTATTTTTCTCGACGGATCTTCGCGCACTTTCGGTGCACATGCACCCAATCCATTGTCTAGAGGAATCTTTTCATGACTTCGTTATGATTGGTTTAACGGATCATTGAACGCTGTAGGTAAGCCTTGCAGCTAAGCAAATCGGATATGGGAAAGAAGCCGTTTCGTAAGTTAGCTAAATATATATTCTGTTTTATCTGCGGGTACCGAAGTAAGTTTGTTGGCTCCGCGGTACAAGACTTTGGGAGACAAAATACGTTAGTAGTTAGGACGATAGTTAAGATTCCAATCCACAGATATGACCACATTGCCATAAAATAATCATGGATGAAATTCTCGAAGTCGTCGAGTTTTCTCATACTGAAAGGTCTGGGGTGTTGGAAGTTTTTCATTGGAAGGCAGCATGTAGCATTAGGCCACATATGAAACTATCAGGACTCACTTGATATCGCCTACATTGAAATATTTAAACATTGAAGTTGTTCGAGGGAGATTAAATTTAGTTACCGAATAAATGTAAGTGCAACGTCGAAGATTATTTCGGGTTAGCATGCTGGTGAAGTCCGGTCGGTAGACTGACGTTTCAAAATCTTATTTCTAAGTGGAATGTTTTTCGTTTTTATTTATTTCTTGACTTAGTAAACAAAACTAGGAGACGTGATTCAAATACTTATCTTTTCACGGGATGAAAAAGAAAAGGCCGCAGGTTCTTCACCCTTGATTTAGGTTTTCGTGAGCGTTCTCTATCTGTGGTCCGTGCCACTCTTGCGGTCCGTAGGTGATTTTTAATGGTCCAACTAAGATGATCTCAATGTGATTATTTCATCCTATTTGATTGAGAATTTAGTGTTTACAACCACTTCGGATAAACAACTAGAAAAATTCAACTACCAACTCAGTTTCAATTCAGTCACAAAACTTAAAGTCTGTGATAAAACTAAACCAAACGAATTGCTTGAGATATGGTCCGTGACAATGTGATTATGTGGGTCGGCTAAACTGATTGGTCGGTAATTACTGATTTCAGCCATGAAAGAATTACTATTTAACTCATCCCAATCGATTCAAGCTCGTTTTACTTACAAGATAAGATCGGCGATAGATCAATATTAACCATGCCAGGAAGCCTATCCGAACATTACGAATGAGTTTTTAGGGGAGCTGTTGGAATTACAGCATGAAGGAAGTTGTCCATTGTGACACAGCCAACACCCGTTTGTTATTCTGTGTTCAGAAATTAAATTCGTCCCAAGGTCCAACTTTTTTGACTCAAAATGAGAAATTTAAGGCGTTGAAGGCTTGCTTTATTTTCTAGAAAGGTCGGAATATGTAACCTGAACTGAGTACGAGTAGATTTAATTCGGATTCTTTTGTTTGTCTTTAAGAAGACGACATAATCCGGATATTTTCTCATCATATACGTGAGAAAGAATTGACCGCGCTCGTTTCAGAGCTTGGCCTTGGCCGGATAAGCGGAGAGGCCAAATTAGTATCTATGCCAATTTGGAATGCACCGCAACACCCAAATCTTCTTCCATTTAGAATGCTTTTCCTCTGGGCTTTTTTTGCGGTTACAGTTCGGATCGTTTCTTATAAACGAAATTTTTCGATCACAATTCAGAGGACGAAAGCAATATAAAATCCGAAATTCTCTTTCAATCGCTGATTGAATTTCCAATGGTGAAATTATATAGTTTTTTGTGAAATATCTTTCAGGTTATGTCGCCATACATATTTATTCATTATTAATCCGTCCTCATTATTCGCTAAATCTGGCAACAGCGTGGTATACACAAGTTACTATTTAACTAAAATAATCAAAAAGTTATTTTAATTTTCTATCTATTGAAAAAAATACAATATAACTTTAGAAATTAATTAGTGCGATATTAGAGGTCTAAAAACACTCCTTAAGCCGTATATCGGCAGATAGAACTGGTGTTTGGTGATCAAACAGGAAATTAAAGATTACCGATTTCTAGGAATTTCCCTGTGCCCATTCGTAAAACTAAGCTTCCACCATCAAGGTCCTCCAAGAAGGAAAATGGAATCCTCTTAAACCTATAATTCATTAACAGCAGTGTTCTAGTTTATTTCTTTGCAAGAGCAATATTATCCACACCAATGGTTGTCAATGAGTGCCACAAGGCCTCCTGAAAATTTCGATTGGCTGCAGGAATAATATGTAAAGTGGCTTTGTAAAACTTCTATATAAGTTAAGAGAAATATCACTCTTGAATAAAGTATGTCTTAAGTAGGAAATTTCTCACCATAAACATCAATCGATAATGACAACATTTGATATTTTGTGTAAGTCGGCTTTAATGTAAAACTTTTCATTGAGTAATAATGGAAGTAATGGGCGGAAGCCTCAGAGGTTAATCAAGCTCAAAAACGGGGCAACAATTGAAAAAACGACAAGAAAAAATTCGAGAACCAATAACTTACGCCATCTTCATTTATATAATTATAAAATACTACTTCATCATTGAAGATATTTCAGAACTCCTGTTGGCCCTGAAGCACACGTATACTTCGCCTCACGTCACCCTCCTTTCATATTCCGTTTTTGCTGCTCATCGCAATCATTTGAGCTAACTAAAACTTCATTACAGATACGTCCAAGAAAAACATTTCTTCTTGAAAGATTCAAAATTTCTAACAGAGGACTTTCAGAGCGATCAGGAAAATTCATTCCACTCCGATATGAAAAGAAAATCGTGGATGATTAAATAAGCTTATGAAAATGGCGAGAAGCCTGTAATAGTATTCTTGCTCATTTGAGTTGTTTTCTGCCCCTTTAACGGCCTTCTTCATTCTCCTGGAAGCAATGTTATTGATGAATGTGAGTGGAAATCTGTAGATTTTTTCTCCCCCTGAAAAATGTTATAGTATTCGAAAAAAAAATTTCGTAAATAAAATCTTGAAAGCCTTGCATGCTTATCATTCTGTAGGGCAACATATATTAGTTGTTTATAATAATCATAATGATTCATTACTCTTGATTGTTTATTTATTATTGATAGTCTCTGAATCTATTGGCAGCGTTGTAAACACATTCCACAATTAATTTTAAACTATAAAAGAATTTTTTTTCAAATTACTACAGATTAAAATAAATAAAATTTACCCGAACTGGTTTTCATCGCAGTATCTGTAATAATCGGAAGAACATTGAATCTAGAACAGTTGAGTTGTTATGCAAATTTAAAGCTTTCAATAAAATTCGTAGGAAAGCCGGAAGGAAAGTTCAGCGGTAAAATATCGAACCCAAAGATAATATCGATGATAATATCATTATTTATGTATCAATTAAATCTCATTACAGTAAAATAAAGTGATGAAATGTATTGTTGTATGAAAGCCTATGACGTAGTTGTTCTGTAGTAGTGTGTCTCGGGTGTGAAGCATTTGCAAAACCGATGACAGTTTCTGGAATGAGATTCAGGGAAATGAAAAGAATCCCGACAACAGAGTCCTTTAAAGCCATTGGAAAAGGCTGAGGATCGATTGCCGGAGATGAGGTTATTATAGAAAAGTTCATTTTCTTAATATGAGGGAAATGTACGAGACAATTTCTGCTTGGTTATTTCTAGATCGCACTAGAAGATCCAGGGAGAATAACGGAAAGATACTGTATCAAGCAGGTTTGGACGATACGGAAGAGACAAAGTAGTAAATTAAGAAGGATATGATGCAGTTCTTATGATCAATTCAAAAATTTCGAGCGTGCGTTAATTTTTTCTCCGGTATTTTAACTGGGCCGAACTCGAGGTATCAAACTCTGTCTGTTTAACATCGTTTTAGGATATTGCAGAATGCAAACGTTCTAAATGTATTAAAAGACAGCCTGATTGAGGTTTTCGAGGGGTTTTACTTCCTTTTTAGGGAAAATGCAAGGCAAAGAAATAATATTTACTACTAACTACCAAGTCCTAGTGAGATTACTGAAAGTACGTGCTAAAGATACTTAGACATCGGCTGTTACCTCCAATACCTCACTTTTAGCTGTATTACAGCTCTTTGTTAAAAATGGCAGTTACAACGTTTTTTCCTTCTTCTCTTTGTCTTGATTATTTGTAATATTGGAGTTTCATTATACGTTCTATTATCGACGAATATCGACGAATTATCGACGAATATATACCTATGTTCAATCACTGTTCTTTCAGCAATGTGCCTAACTGAAATCGTTTATCAATCACACATTTGAAGCATTTAATTCTGTTGCTCACTACTTGTCAGCAGTTGAGATTTAACATGCATTCGAACTAAATGTGGGAATTTTCTTAATTAAAATGGTTAAAAGAAGTTTGAATACAGAGAGGTGGGTTGGTGCGACAAGCGAGTTTATTAACTCCCGCTTGGCTTAATAGCGGATTCAGCATTATTTAAAGTGCTAAGGCAATCAAAGAATATTTTGCATAGGTTTGTTGGATGCTTGGCGGAGTGACTACTCTCAACATAACTTTAATACTTCGTCCACGACCAGGGACACGGCAGAGTTGTAATAGCGAGTTTTCTACATTTATTTCTAAGGTGTTTCTTCTGTTGTAAAATTGACTTGATGATTATTTACCATAGAACATATATATTAATAATTTGATATAACTATATTTGTAATATAAAGAGGAATTAAAAATTAGTTTTCTTCAGTTCTTTTTATTTTATATTTAATTTTCTCAATCAATGTATATTNAATATATTGTGTTATTGAATACATTGCGTATGTGCGTTGTTATATATACGGGTGTGAATATGTCATTTCTTCATCTTTCGTTAAAATTGTAGCATAATTAAGTTTGAATTACTACCCTAGATGATCATTAATGAACAATAAAATGTAATTATTCGTAATATCAAATGGGGTGAAAGAATGCCGTGTAAAATATCCTTATTTCCTTTGACTCAATCCGATGAAATATTGTTTCAATTATTCATTAATGATGTGGTATAAGTGGTACTTTAATGGTACTGTCGTGTCAAGTCATTATTTGCTTCGTCGTCAATGAATAAAAAATCGGTGACTCACGAACGGAGTAGTAATTTTCTCGTAATTAGTCTAAATTTGCGTGGGAGAGTAGTGGATTTGTTTTCACTGTTGTCATTCCATCGCCAAATGAAACTGCTTCCTCTTTCTATTCGCGCCTTATATTTTCCCGGCTTTCCTCCCTATGTGTACCGTCATCAGATCATCAAGTTTACTATCGCCGTGCGATTTCCGAAGCAGCAATAGTATTGCACCCGATGAGGGTTAAATTTATTATTTTTGCAAGTCTTAGAGAAATGAAATTTCCGGTCTCCTAAGCAATATTTACCTCCTAATGGCTCATTAATTTTTTTAACAATGCTTACCGAAATCCAGCAGGCGAAAATTAAAATATACGTGTATTTTCTATGAAAAGACAGCACATTCATGACACCGCATTAATAGTAATATAATTATTTAACAGTGCTTCGACAGTTGAGGTAATTCCCCACGTGTGAGCTTCCACCGGGAATGGAACCCGTGACCTCTTTCACCGAAGTCGAAGGCACTACCCATGTGGCTTCCAGGGAGCCTTTCATTACATAAGCAGATCTGTAACTGAATTCCCTATACCCTATTTCAACTCGTTTTATTGACTATTTTTGAACACTGTCGAATGGTAAATTTTCATTAACTATGAGTACACACAAACACACATGCACTTCTTAATAATCTGTTGCCTAGCGTGCGTAGATAGGATTTTAAAAATCAAACGATAAAGCAAATAAAGATCGTAATGGAGAATAGCTGTAGAAGTGGGAGGCAAACATTTAAGGATGAGGACGCTAGGAAGAAATAAAAAAGAAGATGGGAAGAGGGTGTCATAAAAATGAGCATGCGAGGTTGCCGAAGAAAGGTGAGAAGTAGGGAGAGATTCTGCGGAGAGGACCCCTCAAGGCTGCACAAGAAAGGCGAGGGATTCCATGCTAAAGCGTCATTTGGCTTTGAACCTTCCAATTCTCCGATTTATTCATTAACCATGTAAGTCTTGAATCAAGTCGTAGCCATCTTTATTCTTTGAGCCCATGATGCATGCATAGAGAATTGGATGGTGCATTGCTTTTCCATCTCATCACAATTGTCTCCATACCTTTCCTCTCCATTGATTTTATGGCCTATACCTCAGAACCATACCAAAGGATATTCCATATATTATACGTTTATATGACCTGTCTCCTGACGTCCAGGTGTCTAATATCTGCTGACAACAATGTTTTTGGTAGGATGCTCTCTTCGCTTGACAATTCTACTTCTACATAAATACCTTGCAATCCGCCTTTCTGCGGGTGGCAGGGGATGTAAGCACCAAGCTTTCGAGATTCCTTTTTAGCTTATTGTTATCGCGTATCGTTCGCGGATAGAATGAGCCCCTAAAGCGACTTGTTCTCGTTTGAAGGATGAATCACCAGTCGAGACGTCAGACAACTAGGCTCTAAGCGAGACACCTCCGGTGTGGCTCTTCACAGATCAAAGGCGTTGTAAGTTTGAGAAATGAATATTCCTCAAAAATTTCCTTTTATACTTCGCGTTTAAAAAAGTTAAATATCGCGATGCCCGAGGTCCTAATAGCACTCAATTTAAGGCAGAAGAATGCATTTAGTAGATACATTTCGGGATGCTATAAGGGCGATAGAATAGTAGTTTATTATTTTAAAGTGAGGAACAGGAATGATACTCATAACAACAAATGTTTAAACTTAAGGGAAGTGTTCTCTACATCTCATATCGACAGTTGGAGGAGTTGGACTCACAGATTTAGCCACGAAAGACATATGCATCGCCATGCTGGAAGGGTAGCACGAAGGAAGTAATAAATAGATACACCATACACCGGGAACGAAGGGAATGAACTTCAGGTAATGGTAGGGAAACATCGTCAGACTCCCACTGCCTAGTTAGACCATCGGATATGGGTTCTACGGCCGTAGAAAAAAGAATTCGACTGGCAAACACTTCGAAGGAACCGGCAGAAGTTACCACCCATGGAGTGAGAGTCGGTAGGTCCATAGTGAAGCCCAGGAACGATCGCACGATCCCGGTGAGGTTGATGTCCGTCTCTTCGGAAGGACTCGTAATCCCCATCAAGACTGTTGAGGGTACGATCACAGAAGATGGCGGCAGCCCAGGGATCGGAAAAATGGATTTTAATAGCCTCTCCCAAGCAGATTCCAACGCTTGGTGGACTCTGGTAAGCGGATTGAAAGGAGCTGAATTCTTGGTATGTTTGGATGAGCCATCGTGTTCGGGATGGACGTCCCCAAGCACTCGATGAGACTTCAAGAGGTATTCCAACGACTGCGATATTTCGGCCTGAAGATCGAAGTCAACTTTGTACTCTATCCTCTACCATCACCACTCCATGACCTTCCGCAACCTCCCATTCCTCACTCCTATAAAAAAGTAGTGGTGCGCTTAGTGTTTCTCTCTTGCGTCTTCCTAAATAGCTAGACTTCCTAAATGAAAATCTTGCGACAACTAATTCAGCCAGATCTGGAGGAACAAGCCTAGGTAAGGGCAGTGATAATACATTCGTTTTGAAGGTGTCAAGCATAAAGTCCGGCGTTAATTGTCCCTGTGAACGATCTTCGAGGTCAATAGCGTGCGTGTAACATGATATCCGGCGTCGGTCGATGATCACCGTCGTCAGCGCCCTTCGTCCTTGAGCCGATCCATTGTTCTTTCCGAGAAAAATTATTCTTACGATGCGCTCGATAAGCAGCTGTTCGATTTTAGTTTAAATGTGAATGGAATGGAAATTGGGCTGCCAAGTGGGCTGCGCCTTTGCCTTTAGTGAAAGCGGTCCCGGTTGGGGGTTCATATGACCTTAGTTGTTGAAGTACTTAATGCAATGCTGAATGTAAAGCATTGCAAAAGCGAGTGGTACGACGTCTATAGAGCAAAATTTCCTGGAGGGAGGAAAAGAATACAAATGAGCAGCTCATTTTTGAAGAGTAAGATTTTTCCGAGAATACGCAAGCCTTCTAGGATTATGACTAAATGATAAAGGAAAACGGGTAAGGGTGACTTTGCGCAAGATGGTGCGCACCCAGGAAAAAATCCCAAGGGAGAACGGACTTGAAAAAAGTCTGACGGGATCGAGAATCGAACCCGGATTTCCCAATTGCAGCAAAAAATTGACCGGCAATTGGGAGACCCGGGTTCGATTCCCGGTCCCGTCAGACTTTTTTCAAGTCCGTTCTTCCTAAATGATAAAGGGGAAGAATATTCATTGAAATGAATTAATCATTTATACGACCAATATCCGGAGTACTATTGCCTGACCTCATTCGCTCTGCTAATTCTTTCAATCTTTCCGTCTGCATCAAAGGAAAGAAATTACAATTTTCAAAATTATATTTTTCATTTAGCGTGAATAGTGATGTGTAATAATTTGCGCAATTGGAAATTAGATTCTGAAGGAAAAAAGCTCCCAAATCCTTCCCACAAAATCTCTCGAATGGCATGTTGTATTGTTCTGACAAAATAGCTTAATCGGTTACTAGCAACCGTCCGGAAAATGAAAGATACTTGTTCAAAACCCGGTCCTGTAAGACTATTCTCGTAGGAATTTTCCAAAGTACACTGCTTGCACGAATTCAATCTACGTACACTTCTATGATTTCCTTTGCACAACACTAATCTTCTTTGCCATTTGTTTTGCATGATTTGATAACTGTAGTATTTTCATGAATAGAATTTTAGCATCCATATATCTAATAGTCACAATGTGTGGCTGAAGATTTTTGATTAAGCACATGCTAACTTCTGCGCCCCTTATGTGGACAATGGTGAGATATCCTCTTGATAGCGTTTCCCTCTCCATCTGCGCTTCTATTCGGACTAATACACGGTCAGTTTTTATATATTCGTGCACAAAATCATTGCCTCATTTCTATCCATGGGTTTCTATTTTAATCTGTAAACATTCTTCCAATATTCTCTATTGTACACTGTGTTTCTTTGAAAGTATTGTAATGGGATGTGTCTTTCACTTGATCTATAGTTCAATCTAAGATCGCTCTATCGTGGAGCATTTATCCACTGTGGTACAGGAGTTGAAAAGGGGGGTGTAGGGGGCATTTCGAAGTTGCGAGAACTTTGATAAATGCACGGAAAATTCGTAAACTTTTTCGGAAATAAACAACCCATCCCTTTGACGACTAAGGCCATTGTTGAATGTTGATTTCATGAATTAAGTACACCCCATCCCATACAAGTACAATCCCATATAAGTACACGGGGATCACCAGTTCTTATACTTTTCTAAAAGAAATGTACGTGAAGTAGGCTTTCATGACTTGAAAACAGTAGGATAAATATCATAAATAATGGTAATAAATATATTGAGTTATTATGATCTTACAATAGTTCTTTCTTTAGCTTTCTGGCTTAGGAGACAGATATATACGATAATAGATATATTTTTAAAACGATAATAGATATATTTTTAAACTAAATTAAGTTCCGTCATGCTTGACGGGGTCGTTTACTAGTTAGAAATAAAATGCTTCTTCCTACTTTTAGGAAGGAAAATTTATTCTGTGATTTTTATGATGAAAGACTTGGGATTTACTTACAATGCAAATGAATGGTGCCTGTTCATAAATTCGTCGAAGGTCAGCTTGAAACCAGTTTTGTGTCGTATGAGTAATGTAAAGGATCTATTTCGGTAGCACACTCTGTAAGCTTAGAGGAATCTATCGAAAGTATGCGGTACGAGGAACGAAAATGAGAGATGCAATAGCGTAGTTACTTGGCCTCCTAGGGATTTCCACCAAATACTCTATGAATGTTTTCTATAAACGTAGGACAGCAGAGCAACTGAAAAGCACTACGAAACTAAAGATTAACCGAAAAGGAATTAACTAATTTCGAGAGAAATGGTTTTTTTATCACAAAGAATTCTCTTAACTTCAAATTAAATTTGGTCAATGGAAATGTATTTTTAAACCAAGAAGAAGGGTTCAAGGAACTAAGATTTTCCTCGATTTGTTTATGTTAAACCACAAGAAGGAATTTTTCATGGCTTTGAAAAGAGAAAAAACCGAATGATAAAAAATTTAAATCAAGACTTTCCTCAAAAGAACCTTTAGCGTGGAAATCAACCGTTTCTATGATGAACAGTTTATAATAAGGCAGGTTTTTAGTAAGGGAAGGCTCAGCATCACACGAACGAAAGAAGTCAAGTAAATTAAAGAAGTAGGCGAATACTTGTAAAATGACGGAAAGAGAAAAAGTTGAAGTAACAAAAAACCTTGCGTGTAGGGACTTTTTGAGCTCAAATCTGGAATCAGTAACCCAGAATTAGTAAAGAATAGCCATAGTCCATGTTACCGTAAAAAATTCTAATTTATCAGCCTGTGTTTTAAAAGAAACGTTCGAACACTACATGAACACTGTTCTCTTGATGAAATCGGAAATATTTGCCTTATGGTGTAGAACGATGGAGAAAAGCTAATGTCATAAATGAGGACGTCGGAACTGGCGTAAAATTAAGCGTTTTTGATTCAGCTATCGGTTTTTCTTATTCTTTGTTCCATTAGCTCATTTTTTCCCAAGGAGTGATCCATAGCGCTCATAAACACTTCACCCCCTGACCTAGAGATTCCCTGCGCCAAAAATAGTGTGAGCGCAAGTATTTTCGGTTCTGGCCAAGTTTCTTGGTTCTTTATTTCGATTATTCCGCAATTTACGATTGCTATTTTTGTATCGCAACGCGGTATTTTTAAATCTTTCTTGAGTTATTTTGATTTCCACTCTCCTCTCGGAAATATAATTCCTAAGGAAAACCCGATTCATACGCGAATTCATTCTCATATCGCCACAGTGGCTTATGCACTGTGGCGATATTGCCACAATGCTTAAGCCTTGAGGGCTAAAGACTTACATTAGCATAGAAGCGGCATTGTCCACAGCTCCATCCTCATAGAGGCCAATAAAAAGTGATGGAGAGGAGAACCCCCCTTAAGGATGAACACAAGGAAAGTGTTTAGATTTAGATTTTAGATTTAGGTTTTCTACCCCGCGTGCCTTGCCACACGCCAGTGGTGTATGGCATGGGGTGTATTAACAACTTACCTAATCTACCTATTACCTTCTCTGACGCTATGCGAAAAGAACGACCAGAAGTAACTATCTGCTTTTGTAATTACTTTCTTGTAAAGCTTCTTCGATGCGTCTTGGAGATCGCGCTCGTGTTTTACCGGAATTATAACGTCTTTTACTTCGCCTCAAAATTCTGGACCGATGAATTTTTCGAAAAGCTTCCGTCGACCCGAGTGATTCTATCATAGCCTTAACGCTAATGTCTAAAGCTAGAGCCTGAAATCTTTACTGACGAAAAAGGCTGCTCTAACCATCGAACCATCTCTAAATCTGAGACTAACCCTACTTCAGGTGGATCCCAAAGTGCGGAGCAGTATTGGGGACTTGATCGATTGAGGGAAAAGTACGCAATTTCTTTGACTCTAGATGGGCATCCTCTCAGGGTTCTAGTAGTTAATCTTTGCATTCTATTCGTCTTTCCTATAGCATCTTGAATGTTTCCTGAACGATAAACTACTGCTGAGTGTAACTTCTAGGTATGTATTGTGACGCACGAACTCTAAGGGATATCCTGAAATCTGGTATTGTTCACTAATAACGTTAATGGAACGCGTGAAACACATAGCAACGCACTTATTTGCATTCAAATCAAGCTACCAATCTTTGCACCAACTTTATATTACGCTTAGCTTGTTCTTTAGGATACTACTGTCATCTTCTGATACAATCTCTCTATATATGAGAGTATCATCAGCAAGTAATTTAACTTGGATTTTTACATTATACACCAGGTCGTTGATGTAAATGAGCAACAAAATCGTTCACGTAAAGGCGTGCTATGCTATATGCTATGAAAATTCCAAGGAAGAAACGTACGTGAAAAATTTGGCGGGACCGGGACTCGAACTCCGGTATCCCAGTTTCCGGATGGTTGCCTTGACCATTTAGCTATCCGGCCAGAACATGTAGACATGCCATTTTGGAGACTTTGTAGACAAGATCCTATTATCTATTGTCCTGGGCATGGTCCTGAAGCCGGAAATTGGGAGACCTGGGTTCGAGTCCCGGCCCCTCCGACTTTTTTATGTCCGTTTATCTTCGGCAATTTAAATTACTCTTGTTATTCTTGAAAGTGTAGCGAGACATCAAACTCGATACTATTACAATATGTTTGTATTAATTATTCACAATTATTTTTTTGTTGTTTTATTTTGTGCTCAGAAATTTTTTTTAATAAACTGGGATTAATGTATCTAAATAATTTTATTCCTTCAAATAATTCACGTACTTTCTCAGTTTTCCTCTATATTCGTTTCTTCTGTAAGAGAATAAAATTATTTCGTGTATTTTTAATGCATAACTCTGCTCGAGTCTTCTAGAGCATGATATGTATTGCTATAATTTTTTTCATCGTACGAAAGGTTTTTATATCCCCTGTAGTCGGACGAACTCACGTGCCCTTCCCTCCAAATTTTCCCGAACGGCATATCCGTACGTTTTGGCCGAATAGCTCAATGGTCAGAGCAACCGACCGGAAATAAAGGAGCCCGGGTTCGAGTTCCGGTTTTTTCAGACATTTTTCATGTCAGTTTCTCCTTGGGAATTTTTCTACGTGCACACCTATCAGTGCAAAATCAGGAGTCAATGTTTTACCCCTTGATAATGATTGTCCTCTTTAATCACTATTGGAGATAATGTAAAAAAAGCGGTACATTTTAAATTAATACTTCTGGAACAGGTCAAATCAGTCAGGTTACTATGCGGAACTCCATCAAGGAGAAAAGAACCCTACGTCAAATTCCAAATACTATCTATGTAAATCACATACAAGCGACGACATTAATAACAACGGTTGGGTGTTTTTGGAATTAGCAGTGATGTAGTTAGTACTATCAATCGGCATCGACTATCTATCGGCAGTACCAGATATATTTATCTAACGACCAAATAGCTGTAGTAAATCTAAAAATAGGCACCTGGGACGTATTGAAAGTAACTGTTTGCGAGATAAATTCTAGAAAGAAAGCCACTGCGTCTGAATTGCCCTATTCAATTAGTTAAATTACTTAAAAATAAAAGCTGCCCTTAAGTTAAGCTAAAAGTACCCTATGAAATTAGTTAAAAGTAAAAGCTGTCGATTTAGATGAATAACTCGGAGTTCGAGGGTGTAATTGTAATCTTAAAAATTATTGCGAGAAAACGACAGGTAGTACGGAAATACATTATGAATCAGCTGTGAGCTATTTCGAAGAAGAGAGAAGCTGCTTTGTGATAGTTTATATTATTATATAATTTTATTATTATTTATGAGTGATTTTTCTTGCCCAAAAGAGTTTTTAAGCGTCCTCCGTGCTTTTTCGGCCAATCCGGATGCAAAATTATCTCTTTAATGGCGCATTCTTTCCAAGAAACAATTAGTGATGGTAATAAACCATAAAAATAGGTAGAATTTTCGACGTTCGATCACCCACCGATTGTTGGCATGTGTAAGTGCTTCTATATACGTTCGTGAAATGCGCCCGTCTCTGGAGCGGTAAACTTTTTTAATCGGAAGACCGCAAAAAAGCAATTAGGCCGCACTTGAGTGTAATATTGCGTACATTCAAGGAGCTAAACGTCGATATCATACAAAAGAAAACGAATTCAATTGATATAAAATTAAACTAGAATATTTCCCATTTAAAATTCGCTGTGTGATATAAACAAGACTTATAAACAAAATTATTATACATTATTTAAATACGCGCATTTGTTTAAAAAAGTGAGAAGGTCGCAGGTTCATCGTACCTTATCTATAAACTCGTAGTGTTTGGAGATTCTTAATCATCCTAATTCTTTGATCGTCAAAATAAATAACGCCCTGGGATGAAATGGATTGTGTATTTCGAAATACCTTAATTGTGATAGAAATCCCATACATTAACATCTACCTCTAAATAAACACCGTGCAAGCCACCTTTTGGCGTGTGGCAGGGGGTGTAAACACCAAGCGTTGGAGTTCCCTCTTTGGCTTATTGCTGTTGCGTACCGTTCGCGGAACGTATGGGTCCCTAAAACGACTTACCCTTGCATCTATTTTTCTTATTTTACGCTCGGATCGGCCGAAGTAGAATGGGGGTCGCATAATACCGACTTCATCTTCCGCAAATGTAATGCCTCTGAATTTATCAATCAATTTTGCGTAGCGTTCCTCCCTTGCGTCTTCCTAAGTAGAATTAGACTTCGTAAATTGTAATCTTGCGACAACTAATTCAGTCAGATCTAGAGGAAAAAGCCTACGTAAGGGCAGTAATTACACATTCGTTTTGAAGGCGTGAAGCATAAAGTCCTTGACGAGAACGGGAAGTATTATGGTCCTTTTCTATGCATCCCAAAATAAAATTGCTTAAAGTTATGGAGGGTGTTACGCGTAGCATGGTTGGTGTCGGATTTTGCTTTCTCATGCTTTTGTAGCATGAGAAAGCGAAATCTAATGTTTGTCCTGGACTTGAATCAATCCGATCTTTTACCGATAAGGCACTTTTCCGTGCAATGCTTTTTTTGCGAAGTCTTTCTAACCTCAATATCATATATTATAGGTTCGCAAACGTGTTAATAGAATTTCGATGGTATATAAATGTGTATGTATTAATGCATAATGTCAACGAATATTTTCCAAGTTTCTTTGGTGGACATTTGGGATATGCGCGACTTAAATGAATAAAAGTCGGTAATCGATTTTTCGTTGAAGCTCTCGAAATTTTTTAATATATATACTTTAATTTCATATCGGTGTCTAAGAATACGCTTTTCTGGTCGCCAAGCCCTTCGTCATTCGAAATGCTCTTTATACGCCCAGGAAAGTGAATTAAGAAGAGATCGAGATTATTTTCTCTCCTAGTTGGAGATTTTATTGCTACCCATAGACTTATTATACCATTGAATTTGATGATATTTTGATTAAATTCCTACGCGTCTCTCCCAAGAGACGGTTAGCCCACGAACAGCTTTCATAGAGAGATATTACTCCCAAAACTTTTCACTTAAGGATTTTTTTACCCTAAATTCGATTAAGCAGAAAAATACCCAAAGGATATTTCATCCAAGGAATACTTTCTCTAGAAAATTTCATTAATAACTCTTTTGAAGATACTGCTCCGAGAATGTGCAATTACAGCACCTTTTCATTTTTAAAACGTAAAACCCTTCAGAAAATGAGATAGTTATCTTATGTAATCCAAACTGACCCAGGTTTGACTCCACGTCATGAGTCTTCCATAAGAAATTTATTTAAAATCCTTCTTTTGCCCGCAGTTTCTTTTGCAGGTAACTATTTACAATGGATTTACAATTTACTATTTATTCCGGATGTAAATGCTAACGTTTTTCTGAAATACTGTTTGGAAAAACATTGTTTGGAGGAAATATATGTGGAAATAATATAGGTGAAACATACCTTGGAGGAAATATACCCTAGGTGAAGTTTTTTTTGAGCGAATTGATACTTATGAATATCAATGAGAAATCATTGTGTATACTTGTACTGTACTGTATACAAGTACACAAGTACATTTTGCACTTGTGTAATTCGGAGTAATTTTCCTGTGTGAAAATTTCCCATGGTTTGTCCCCTAGGCATGACTTGTGGATGTATTATTTTTCGGATGTAACGTTTTTGGGTGAACGTTCGGGACGATTTTGAAGTGTTTGATATCGGATATCCAATTTAATGAATGGATAGAGTCAAAAATGTGATAATATTTGTATTTTGTGTTACAGGTTGGGACAAATTGTAGGTAGGCATCCCGGAATCACCCTAATCGCGTCTATGATCGTATGTGCGGCCTCAGGATGTGGGATCGTCTATTGGACGGAGGAAGTGAGTGACGTAGAGCTGTTCATGGCACAAGATTCGGAAGTGCGCGAGGATGGAGCGTGGGTGGAAAGTCACTTCCGAGATGACATTCGATATGAGAGTGTGATCATCGTTCATGATAATGTGCTCAGCCCTCAAGTTCTCGCAGCTGTAAGTACCATTTCCATCTAATTCTGTGTCTTAACTCTTATCCAACGAAAAACATTCCCAACTCTAACTCTAGGTTTTTTTTGTAATTTCGCCCACTTAAGGCAGCTTTAAAGAATGAATGTGGTATTTATTCTATCCGAATTTTAAACAACTTATGCGGCCCAATATCCACCTGAAAATTTTCAAAGTATGTACGTTCCCAAGAGTAACTTTATTTGTTCCGGCGGTAATCCTATTTTTCTAAGTTCTCGTATGAAATCAAGTTAGTTTGGAATCTCAGAATGAGGTGATTTGTATAGCCTTTTGCTGAAATGTTGGATATTATGAGTCGTTCTACAGTCACGTTGGAACTCATATCTGTGACGTTAAGATTCTGCAAATGGGGGTGAATATTTTTATCTTAAATACAGTCAAATATTGGATTGCGAGCTTAATTTGCTCCGAAAACGTGTTTGTAATCCGAAGCGCTCGTATATCTAAGCGATTTCCCAATAAGAAATAATGAAAATTTTGATAATCATGTTTCGTTCCAAAAGCTGAAAATGTTCCTATACATAATAATGATTATTAGGGAGCACTTGACGTTCGGCCGACAAAACAGCGTGTATGTACTCCATGTATTGCTCGTATTGCAAGACCTCGCTCGTATATCAAGTTAAATATATTACAAATTGTTGCACGTCTTGCAAATCACTCGCAAACCAAGTTACTCGCAGGTCGTGGTTTCACTTAAACGTCATCGACTAAGACAGAATATTCGCTACTTTTGAGGAGGTATTGTAATGTTTGATATTTTCCGGTATTGCTGATAAAGGATAATATTAAAAAAGATTCGAATTATGCTTATTATACACTATTTTTTCCATCTATATTCGCACCGTTAAATTCTGCTCCTAGAATATGTTAATTAGTGTTTCATTATCGAATACCATATATTCGTGTACCCGGCTTCGTGGCACTCGTGTATGTGGGTATTTTGCTGGAACGCTCGAGTTCCCAGTTTTACTAGAAATACCAGTCGATTGCCCTGATATCGAAATACCTAGTCATTTGGAAGCACCAATATTAATATACTGTGGCTGTGAAAATTTGTTCTAAAAATGTTTGAAGAATTAGATAAGCAATTTCAGTGCAAAGACGGATTTTTTTTACTTAGCGAGGAATTGCCTTCGAATGTCCTATTTTTAAAAAGATGGATGAATTTGCAAGGAAATGAACGGTTGTTAATGAATTCGAGGCTTTAAAACACTTCGTAAGCCGTATGTAGGCAGATGGAAGTCGCGTCGCGATTACCGATTTCTAGGAACCACCTCCTGCGCATTCCGGAAACAAACATTCCGAAATTAATGAAGTCCTAGAAGGAGCAGTTCCTTTTTGGACACCCTTAATGAAGGAGGCTTTGTTTCCGGATTGCGCATAGGGATTTTCGTAGAAATCGGTAATCCGGCGTTTACCGTTTCTTCTCCAAACGCGACTTCCATCTGCTTACAAACGGCTTATGGAGTGCTTTTAAACTTTCAAGGATGAGGTTGCACAATCAGATTGAATATTAGAATGTAGGATCTCCAATAAAATTGAATTATCGGAGCATTAAATATCTTCAGTACTCCGTCGATAATAACTTTCTTGAAAACCGCATGTTCTTTGATAAGCGTTTGTTGGACATTCAAAGAATGTGTGAACAAATTCAAATGAACGGATAGCCAGAGAACACCAGAAAGTGAATGTCCTAGGACACAAAGGAATGCTCTGGTGAACCACTTCTTACCCTTTCGCTTAATTTGGAGTATGAAATTTTATGTAGGTCGTTTCTAACGTGGTTAAATTATAAAAAGTTAATTTGGTAATTTTTCATTATGGTATAGAGCTATTGGTTGTTGTGTTCTCATTATAATTTCACCTTCTGTCCCTAAGCAGGTGCAGTTTACTTGGAATATATATGTAAATTATGAAGTCTCTATTTGTTAGCAGCAGTTCTAGGTTGCACCCACATAATATTCCCGCTTTAAACTGCGAGCAAATCGCCTTTGTAAGGCACTTAATAAACTCTAAATCTACGAATCAAAGATAGTGATAACCTTCTACCTGTTTTGGCATGACTATGTAACCTTGAGGAAATTGTTAGGTCTCTTAGATCATTGGGAACATTTTCGATAAGTGTAAGGAAGTCTGTCGAAAGAAAAGATGTTCCACTCACTCAGGATTTGGTTTATCAAAATAACTTACGGAAAAAAGATTATTACTTTTTTTCAAGGATAATATCCTCGGTTTTTCTGGAACACCCATCGTTAACTACAACATTATGATATGAAACCTCTCTAGAAACCTGAAAGAGGGGCATTACGTATAGTTTTTATAACTATATACCTTTATCAGTGGCAGCTGAATCTTGTGAATTCGACCGAACACTTTATTAAAAATCTCCTCAAAATAATGGAAAATGATCGAGCAAGGGATTTGGTTGGTTGACTTAAAGGGTGAAGTAGAGGTTAAGAGAATGGAACCTGTCTCTGAAAATTTTTCTCTAAGAAAATAATCTAATTGACAGTAAGTCTGCCTTACCTTCAATTCTCTCACGTTTTCTTGAGAAATTCCAAAATATTTTCCAATAAATTTTACAGCGATTGAAAGTGCGCAGAACAAAGCAGGATTTCCTATTAAGAAATCAGTCGCTTTTGAAACGAAGTAACTATAATAAACGTCATTATGCCCTTCTAGAGCTTTCGATTTATTGTCTCAGTTTTAAACCAAAATAACTATAATAAATATCATAGGCAAAATCCCAATCTTCTCTTAATTTTCTTTAAGGAATCAACTTTGTATTTTTAAAAGGTTTTTATGTGTACTATTTGTATTTTTAAAAGGTTTTTATGTGTACTATTCTGTGAACATTCAACATGTATTGTGTTTTCGTGTCCTGGCGGACTTTAATTTGTAAATTTGCTACCTCTCAACGAAAACACAATACATCGACTCGAATACTGGTTTTCAAAAGAGAGATCAATCATGGCGTGACCATCCGAACCCCACAGCCGTATTCAAGTCAACAAAATAAATTATTTGAATGTTGCTGTACTCGTTCATTATGCCTTTCTAGAGCTTACGATTCACTCTCTCAGTTTTAAACGAGATAACCATAATAAATGTCGTGGGTGAAATCGCAATCCTCTCTCAGTTTTCTCTAATAAATCTCCTTTTTATGTATAATTAGATCATGAATGCATTTAACCATATTCAAATTATATAAAATTATTCATACCACTATTTCATCGCACTGGATGTTTTTTGAATCAGGTCAGGTTAATTTTCTTTCTTAATGCATTCATTGTAATAGCACGCTCCATTCTCCGATATGAAATAGTGTCACCACTAGTTATACTTGCTGCCTTCTTGATAGTAAGCTAAGAATAATATTTTAATCTACGCTCACCTTGTAAGGAAAAAAAATCCTAAAAATACCCCCGCATCTTAGACAACCCGCCACACGCGCATGCACCAAATTTATCTGCTAATCACGGGAAGGGTCATGTTTACAATGGATGGTCAAACTATTGAGATGGAAGAATTTTCCCGCAAAAATTTTGAACTTATTTACGACCATCAAAAAATTGTCGAGGAAATTATGTTAAAGGGAAGACTATCACAAGTAACATTATCACATGCATTTGTTAAAGGAAGTGTAAAATGGCAAAATTCATTCAAAAAATTGAACCTATTCTCCATTGAAGTGGAGAATAGGTTCCATTTTCTCTCCACACTTCTTCACTCCACTGGTGGAATACCTCCAGTCTACCTAATGACCTTTCTGGCCCGGGCAACCCTAACAGGAGCAAAGCATCATCCTGTTAAGCTCCCCAGCTCTTTGAAATACGCTAGCCTTATCGTCGAGAACGATCGGCCAAGGAAAGGGAGTTTAAAATGTATGTGTTTCGTTCGAAGGGACAAATCTGTAAATCTCTCGCGTACATTCATGAGGCACTTCATACCGGTCTGCGATCGACCTATGTGTATACGACGGACCGCCACATACGTAATATTTTTCTAGAGTATGGAAAGAAGAAAATTTAAATTAGGGGGAGAGTTCAATTTTTATTTTCTCATGGCGGTTGCTCTATTTATCGCTCACGGCGCTTGCTTTTCCCTTCTGTACATTAACATAAGTTTCAAAAAACCGGCATAGAAGGTGGGAGCCGTTTTCTTAGAAATAATTGTGAAAAAACATCTTACCGTATACATTGTGCAATTGCTCTTTACGAAACTGACGATAGATGTAAATAGAAAGGCAAATATATTAGATGACAGCAAATTTGGACTACTGAGCTTTCACGAAGATAGTTTTATGCGAAAAACCGTCGGAGAATGTGTTGTTGCGGCAAAATTTAACTGAATGTTTTCGAAAATATTATGGAAGGGTTTCATCGCATATCGCCTGATTCAATTCGTTTATGAAAATGAAAAATTCTTCGACTTAAATTTTTTTCTACCGAATCTTGATGAATGGAATATTTTCCCAAATATAAACGGTTCTGAAAGTCTTTTGAAACCGGAAACCGAATGACCAATCTGGTCATACCTTCTGGTGCTCTTTCCAATCAACACACTCCCTTACGACCGTTTATACTTTTGGGTTTTCTTCGGCGCGTACCTGTATATGCAGTTCTTTATTTCCTTTCCTATCCCTGTTGAATATTTTTTATTTGTCTTTTGGTACCAATTGAAAATAGACGTACTTCATTAACTTTTATTTTACAACATTCTTATTTATGGCTGTGATTTGAAAGCTGTCATTCGTCAAGGTGTTATTCCTCCATATTGTGCTGTCCACAGCCTCATTATGCTGCGCTTTAATAAGTGGAACCTTACCACTTATTGTGGCAAAAGACTAAATATCGGTGAAGTTCCGGTTTCACTCCTGTAAACGCGCAACCGGTTCGAACTGTTTGTTTTCGTTTAGACAATTATAATATCCTTCTTAAAGCTTAATTATTTCCAGCAATTTTACATACACTATATTACATTTAATTTTTGAATAGACATTAGTAAAAAATAGTTACTAGTCATAGTTACCTATGTTTAGAACCTTTCTCCAATTACACACAGTAAGATGTGCTTTGCTGGTAACCGAAAATCGGAACGAAATAAATAATGGTTTCCAGTTTCGGTTTAAGGATTTCATTTTTTGGGTTTTCGATTTGGTTCCAGTCCGATGCAATAGCTCAAAGCATGGACACACTACCTCACACCTCATATCGTCTAGTGAGACGCATTAAGTTTTTATGGCTAGTGGTTTAGTCTATGAGGATTCAACGAGCCTTTAGCTGATTTCCGTATTGACAGAGAATGTACATTGCCTCCACTTTTCTTTGCTTCGAAAAACATAAAGTATATTGATTTGTAGCTCATCTCCAGTTACTATTTTCGTTCTCTCAGTTACAATAGGACTAATCATTTCTGAATTACACAACGGATAAAACATATTAATAATAAAGCGAGGGATAGAAATCTGGTTTTAGAACAAGGCGGCTAAATTAAAATGAGTGAACGTGTAAAACAAGAAAAAGGCCGAGGAAAGAGCTATCGAAAAGCATTTTACGCTTCAAGTATATAAAGTACTATCTTACGTAGTATAAAGCAGATGCATGGACGCTGCTGGAAACAGATGGAGTTAGCTGCCGTTTTACGAGACACTAACTTAGAGAAGATTGTAAGAAGTGACGAAGGTAATTGATCAGAAATGGATCCGATTACCTTATTTTTCCGAATAAAACGTTTTTTAGTAGTCTTTAGGTACAGGATAAAGGACTGTGTATCTTTCATATACTTTAGTAACACTCTTGTGAATGGCTGTGATAATATGAAAGCTGCTCGGCTATGAGCGATGCTGAGAAACTTTATTAATTTAGGTCACTACTTATTGAACGGTTAGTGTTTTCCAGAGGGTCATCGTACTTACGTAGAGTTATACACACGAATGAAGTAGTAGTATTGATAAAAGTGCTTCGACAGCTTAGGTCATTTCGCACGTAGGCCCCCACCAGAAATCGAACCCGGGACCGCTTTCATCGAAGTCGAACGCGTTGCCCACTTGGCTATTGGGAGCCCCCACATGAATTAAGTTATTGCATTCCGAATCAGAGGGTAGAAAAGGCAAAGTATCTCACTCCTCGTCCAACCAAGTAAGCCTCATTCCCTCTCCAGCGTTTCTCGGAGCTAATACTGGAGTGGATGAGGCTCAAGCCGGCATTCGGGCGGAACGGTTTAAAGCCAGATCAGAAATGAGGAAGCGTAGCTTAGCATAGTAAAGAACTACTAGTAACCGGTAAAACTGATTCTGATGAATGAAACTAGCTGGATGTAGCATTGTTTTACAGGAGAATACATAGTGAAAGATTCAGTTCAAATGTAAATGAAAAGGTATGGTATGGCGTACAGGTATTAGAGGCCTATCAAAAACCTGACTAAGAAAAATCGCTATTGTTCTACCACGTCATCTTCACGGCCGTTTTACGAACTTATCAGAAGCCGCTTATAATTTCCATTTATCCATAATACGGTAGCGAACGTCGTCTCATTCATTCCCATTGCGCTCGTCGGCATGGAAACCCACGCCCCCGCCGAGCCATTGATCCAGTCGGCGGCGCAGCCTCTCTCCCCTCCTTCCATCTGTAGCAACGCAGCTTTGGAAAAATGAAAGGGGAAGCTGGTCCAAGGGCAAGGGCGGCGGAGTGTTTGCGTTCGGGAGAATTGCAGGTTCGACGTCCTCTCGGGTACATGTGCACCACGCGCCGATGAGTGTGCTCGCCATAAATTCAAGGAAGTAGTATTTAAACTCGCACGCACATGCTATTCGCGCTGTTTTTTAATGAGCTGCACTCTCTAATTCATCCTGATACTGATAGCGTGCTTCCAAGCGGCCCGCTCTCTGTAAAGTATACTACTCGAAAGCCAGTTTAAACCTCATCCCTCCTTCGTTAGGAATGAGGTAGTTATCCTTCGCTTTCCTCACTGATCCAGAATGCTATGATTAGAAAGCATTGACCTGAGTGCCGCACAATGACCCTATAAATGACACTTTTCATTTCATTCAATAAGGAGTAACCGTTGTTTAACATACCTCATGCCCAACCAGTGCAACATATTATCATAGTCATGAACAAGACTGAAACAAAAGTAAAAAAAATATTTTTTCTCGAATGAAAAGTATTCGATTCATACACAGAACTGTCAATTAATTTACATAAAATGGCTTGGTGTTGCAAAATGTATCATGCAGTTTTAATTTTTTAACATGTTGCTAAAATTTATCCCATTAGTAAGAAACCGTGTTTGCAGATTTGTAAGATATTCGCGAGCTTCACAATGCCCAAAAGAACTGAGATTTTTGCCCTTCTTACGGTTTGTTGAAATGAGAAATTCTGTTTTAAATTTGTTTCGGTTTCCGCTCAATATTCCCTACAGCATACGACCTACAGAAAGGTTATTACTTTATTATTAAAATTTGAAGGAATTTGCTTAAATTCAAGCCAAAACTAACCTCTGTATGTCCAAAACTTCCCGAGAAACAGCGCCTCAATAGGGTAATTTTACGGTTAGTATTACGATTTAGAAGTTCTCCATTACTTATCCCTAAGGTTTCATGGCGATATCATACCAAGTAGTAGTAAAAATATGATTCGAGTTTCCTGTACAATTTATATGGAGGAATGTTTAATCTGCCCTAGCATCGAACTATAGACGAATATGCACGTGGTCAACCTTGAGTACGAAACATAACAACGAATGTTATTCACATGCCAAATTACAGCCATCTGACTTCGCGGAGGGTGACCCAGAAAATTATTAAAAAGCCGCCCCGTGTAAATTAAATAGACGAAATTTGAACGGTCCTAGCATCAAAGCCAGGGTCAGTTCATCATCAGGGAAGCTTATAGTGTAGTTAAGGTATTGATAAACACCTTGCCATACGCCACTGGCGGATTGCGGCGACTTACAAATCTAAATCCTATCCGTTGGGTTTCAAGACGACACCATATTGGGAAGTACCATATAGGATAGATTAGGTAAGATGCACCCCGTGCCATGCGCCACTGACCTGCCATACCCTAAACCGCCAGTGGCGAATGGCAGGGGGTGTATTAATACCTTACCTAATCTACCCTAAATTTAGATTTCTAAGTCACCGCAAACCGCCAGTGAGATATAGAAAAGAGCAAGTAGTCCTGTAAGTCCAAGTAAGTTTTTGCATTTCTGAAGTTTGTTTTTGTACTTCGTTTTGGAAAAAACAGATCACATATAAAATAACCAGTTGATGTGGGAATCAAAAATATTTTAAGTAAACTGGGTTTAAACGACGTAATTCTACAGAAATTTCCAAATAAGAGAGCTACACTTGAATTACGGAAAGGTCCTCTAACAGAATCGATATGGTTCACGTAATGAAACACAAAATTGAACACAAAAATGATATCGAGTTAGTCGAAGAAATTAAGACAGTTCCGGTGTGGTGTTCTGACCATTGTGCTGTCAATATAACTTTAAATTTAAGTGTATTAAACGAACGTAATTTTAATCACTCTAAGAATCCGCTTCTTTGGAAAATGAACGCAAAATTTCTAGAAGACGAAGGAATAAAAACTAAGTCCCGTGAACAATCGAGGGTATGGGAAAATGAAATCCGTAAGAATGGAACTTTCGCAGACTAGTGGGAGGAATTTAAAAAAAGATCAACTCCTTTTCATTAATTTAGAAAAAGTTAGAATTAATGATCATCGCAACACTGTTCGGTTTTATACTTATGTTCTAACAGATTCGATGAACAAAGAAATTTAGAAAATAATTTTAAAGAAATTGAGGACAGTAAGAACATTCTGTTCAAAAGAATACTTGCGGACACAAAAAGGAAATTTCAATTAGGATCAGAGGAAAATAGAACCGAGAAAGATAAACTATCAATTTATCCATATGTGAAACTAAAAAAGTATAACTTTTCTACAATCAATAAAATTAAAATGAAAATTGTTTACTGAAAACCCACATGAAATCAAATATATAATACAACAATATTTCCGTGGACAGCTTAAAACGAAGAATAAGCATGTACAACCTATAAACTTCTCTTTTTTGAAAATAAATCAAAATTTACCGAAATCCAAAAGGAGTTCTTGGAAAAAGAAATTAGAAAATCGGAAATAGAAATGATCGTAAAGTCACTCCCAAAAAGAAAATCTCCGAGTAGCGATCGTATCTCATTTGAATTCTATAAATATTTCTGGGACATAATAGGGAAATATTTCAGTAAAGTTTTGAAAGAAATAACATTTGAGAAAGGAGGTATTCCTAAAACGAAAAATCCGGACTCATTGTCCTCATTCAAAAATGCCGCAATCTAAAATCAAGTGGAGAGTATTACGCTGACAAACTGCGAATGTTAGATACTCGAAAAGCTTTTAAAGAAAGAATTCATCTAATTACTTACACACTACTAAGCTCACAGTTGAGAGGAAACGCCATCATAATTTTTCCAGCTTCTTCAACCTTTAAAATGGGCTATATTTCTGCCGCAATATGGCCAGCCTGTTCAAGGCACTAGGCAATCAGAATCACTAGTAAACAAAATGAGTCGCGCCTCTCCATTGACAGCTCATCCAAGAGCCACAAATCCGTGCTGCTTCATAATGGTAACAAGTACTCGTCTCTTCCTCCTGGCTCACTCAGTGTACTTCAAAGAACATAACAACAGCAATAACACCTTGCTGGATGCCTTAAAGTATGACCAGTACAGTTCTCTTAGTTGTAGTGGTTTGGGGCTTTCTAGGCAATCATACGGCCGAAAACTATGTTGAATTGGTTGAGACTGATTAAAAGCTACGACAAAATGGGATTTAGGATGTCCCTCAAAGACCGCATTCTTGATGCTCATCTTGATAAATGCATTTCCTTGAGTTTATACTCGTAGAGGCATACTCAGAGGAGACAAGCAAACACTCCTAAAATACAACGAGAACATGATGGGAGACTACATTTGGGGGCTAAGTCGCGAGACTGATTTACAATTTATTCATAAATCTCGAAAAACAACTCAATTCTAAATTTTTGTAGTCATTTTGTTTTACTTTATTATAAATCAATGGTAATTTGGAGTCATATGTTTTCTTTCTGAATTTATGTTACCGAAAAGACAATTTTGTCTGTTATCTCATTGGAAATAGGTAAATTTATAAATGTAACTGTTCTAGTCAAATAGCAAAGTTTACGGAGAATAATTACCGTTTTCTATACTTTTGAAGCATAACCAATAAGGAAATAAAAATTACTACCCAGGAAAAAATTGTTTACGTAGTGTAATCACTTTACCTAAGATTCCTGGAATATGCGTGCTCCAGTTTAATGTATTCGCGCGTGGGATTGGCAATAATTCAATCCAGAAAACTTAGATTGCTTAAAAGTTGAGAAACAGCTGGCAGTAATTTAAAGATGAGTGAGGATTATAAAAGGATAAGGAGATGTAGGCCAAGCTTGTATGGTCACGGGCGAAATTGGCGCAGAGGATGATTGCCCCAAAAGAGTGACGATTGAAAGGGGTTAAAGGACGCCACGAGTGGGTGAAAAAGTGGAATTTTTCCTCTCTCACAATCATTCTCGCATACGCCTAAAAAGGGTTATATTCTGCTACCCTGATCAAATACATGTGGAACTCCTAAACGAGTTTTAGCTTTTAACGAACTTGATTCGGTTTTCACACAGATTTGGTATCCGCAATTCTATCGAATCACCAAATAAATTTAAAACCTTAAAGTTATGTGAAAATTCTAACTTTTCTTTTCTTTGATGTCTACAATGTGTCAACAAGCATTCCTATAAAGAGTTAGTGTTGTTGGTGGAAAATTTAATGGACATGAAAAACGTAGATAAGGCAGTCATCCACCGTATGTTATTGCTTATTGACATTTTTATTTCTCAGAATTATTTTCTTTTGGAACATGTCGTTCATAAACAACCTGACGGCCTGGCGATAGGAATCCCACTATCACCGATGTTAGCTGAAATATTTCTGGATTATAACTCCAACACTACCATCCCCACTAAAAAGCCCTTGAGAGAGAACTTAAAGCAAACGAACAGAAAATAAACTAGTACAGGAATGTGATATACACCGCATGAAATATATTAAAAAAAGCTGTGCCTACATGTTACACGCATATTTTTGCGAAAGCTGAACTTGGTTTTGCAAGAAGAATACGAATAAATTAATGTTGTGGCTTGATTTGAGGGAGTTGAGCTTCTCGGAGGAGACGCTTGAGTGGCAGAAACAATAAGAAGAAAGACACTTCTGACTAGGTAATGAATGAATGCGGGTTAAGATAAAGTCAACGGTAATTCACCATTTAAGGGTGCGTAATGGTGAGCATCTTTTTTTGTTTTGCTCCAGCACACACCTACGAATCCAATCTGTTTTTATCGCTCCGTATGATAACTATGAAAATTCAGTCTGAAAGCATTTGATTATTAGTATGTTTCGTAGCGTAGCGTACCTATTAATATAAGAGACATGATGTTAATTATTAGACATTAATTAATGTATGTTAATTATTGTCGGCGAGGGCAATAACCAGGGAAAATAACCGTAGTACTTGCTAAAAACACGTTATATATTTACGCCGTGCTAAACGCAGGTTTTTGCTCCTCCATTCCGGTATTCGCTTCGGTTCCCGTTCCACAGCCTCATTTAACGTTAGAACGACATAGTGTAAAGGATAGACGTGTTAAACGATGGGAATAAGAGAGAGTAAGACGATCGAGAAAATAATTGCAGAATGGAAAGATTAAGACGAAAAAGAAAAATGCTAAACTGGTGAAGGAAAATACTGGATCGACGCGGAACAAATGCGCAAGGACAGAAAACAGGAAAGAAAAAATTCTCTGTTTCAGGTTGAGACTGCAAATTTGATGTACATGCATTGAAATAAAAAGATTTTAGTGAAAATTTACCCAAATACTCGGGACGACGAAAACCAACAGAGTAGAACTGTAATAAGGGCAATATTAGTTTCGGTCAGTTCACTTCAAAGCTAAAAAACGAGGATGATAAATAATTGGTAAGAACACATAGAGATCACATTTAATGCAACCTCATGTCTGCATGTTAGACGGCGATGATCAAATTTCTTAATACTACAAGAAATTTTTTTAAGATAGTCTTCCGCAAGAGTTGCATGGATTGTTACTTAATTCCTTTACTAATAATATTAAATCCTTATATACAAAGAATATATAAAGAATTTAAATAACCAAAACAGCGAGATACAGAAAAGATTACTTACACACTAC